>VMDO01013262.1:0-58896 GCA_007922755.1 Pedetes capensis
TCCTCCTCTCCCTGCTTTTCCCTTCTTCCTCCTCCTCTTTTTTCTCCTCTTCCTAGTCCTCCTCCTCTCCTCCTCCTCCTTCTTCATATTCTTCTTCCTCTCCCTCTCTTTCCCTCCCTCTCCCAGACCTGGGATTATTGAGGTTGGAATGGAACATTTCTGGAGTAGCAAACACCATTGGTGCCCGAAATTTAACCCCTCTCTGTACTCACCATTCCTTTGCCTGCCAACAGTTTGCTTCTGTAAGCCCTAGGCCCTCTTCCTGACAGCATTCTCTACTTGTAGCATGCTTGTCCCAAGGGTAGGACTGCCAGGGAGTTCATACCCCTGGGAACAGGCTTTAACCAGCCACTGGAAAGGATTAACAAACAAATACCCAGTTTCTTGGCCTTAGGTGTGACAACTCTGAGCATAGTCTACACTGTTTCCCAGAGGTTCCCTGTAGGGCTCAGTCCCAATTGCCCGAATCAGAAACCTGCATTTGCTTCCTTCCCTTCTCCACTCTTTCACCTGGAATTGCCTCCCATAGAATCTACTTGAGCTAAAATCTGTGTCTCAGCATCTGGTTCTGGGAGAACCCAGGCATACCATCTGCTCTCAATAGGTCTGCCCATCAGGACTTCCTGGGCCACCCCCACCCCAGTTGGCCTCTTTCTTTCCAGGAGCACTTTCTGGGGATGTGGAAAGATGGAGGAGGCACAGTATCTGGGGACCTGTCAGCTCAGTCCCTGAGTTGAAAGGATCAAGGGAACATTACGCTGTCAGAGAGAGCCGCTGCTTTACTCTCCGAAGGCAGGTGCAGATGCGTCCCCTCCTTGCTGTCTCTTAGGAGCACCAGTTCACATCTGATTGAGGTAGTCTGCGAAAGAATGTGTAAAGATGAGGGCATGAAAGGTTTCCTCTGCCACTCAGCCATTCGGGAACTGTATGCTGTCTCTCTGATTTGACGGGGAGCTCAGAATGACAAAGCCCAGAGGAAATAAAATCTCTTCCGATTTTAACTGGAGCTGTGGAATAATAAAGAAGGGATTAGACTTGGAATCAGGTTTGCTTGATTACTCTCAGCCTCAATTTTCTCATCTTAAATGTGGGAATAATAGTCCACTTGAGAGCAACATGGGCTGTGAATGTGTGGAAGTATCTGGCATATGGAATGATCATTTGGTTGTTTTAGAGATGGTTAAGCAATGTTGTCAGTTTATCTTGGAAGTCACCATGCGGGTTCAGGGTCAGCTGGGTGGAATGGGTTGAGGAGTAAGAGAAAAAGACTGTAAAATTAAGACCAATGTTTTTCAAAGCTCTGTGACTTTTTGCCAGATTTCTCTGCATTTTGAAGTTACTTGCAGATCCCTCATGCTTCAGTGTGACTGTTGCTTGCAAGAGGGCAGTGAATGTGTGTGTGTGTGTGTGTGTGTGTGAGAGAGAGAGAGAGAGAGAGAGAGAGAGAGAGAGAGAGAGAGAGAGAAAGAGACACACCCTGAGTCCCCCATTCCCACTCATGGATTATTTGGTTCTCTAAACTCCCTTGCTGCTCGTGTGTCTCCACAGGGTCCCTGATGGTCCATACATTCTGTCCAATGGCAATGGAAATTTCTCCATTGTAGCCTTTGAATTTAATTGATACTTAACCCATCATGACATTGATCTGGTGCCATAGTTTGGATCAAATGTTCCCCAAAGGCCTTTGTGTTGAAGGCTTAGTCTGATTCCCAGCTTGGCACTATTTGGAACTGAGGGAAACTTTAAGACGTACGGCCTGGTGGGAGGTTTTAGGTCGTTGAGGGTATGCTTAAAGGGAATGGCAGGACTCTGTCTCTTCTTTCTTTCCTTACTTCTGCCTGGCTGTGAAGTGAATGATTCTGCTCCACTATGCACTCTCAGCTGTGATGGACTTCCTCACCACAGTCCTGAAGCAATGGGGCCAACCAACCAAAACAACTTTTTTCTCTTTGTTAGTTGAATATCTCAGGTATTTGTTACAGTAGCAGAAAGCTGACTGATACATGTGGTCATTAGGTTCCCCTGCTCATGGTTCCAATGGCTGGAAGAAAGGCTATCTTGTTCTCAGCAGCAGAAAGAGGGCTTTCACACCACTCTTCTTCCTGGGCTGTCTCTTACATCCCAAACTTTCTACTAAATTTAAACCTATAGGATCACATTAACCCTTTTCTTCATAAACTTGGAGAAATCTATACAGGGCTATGTTTTAGGACAGTCTGTGTGACACTATGCCAGATCCAAAGTGCTCTCCTACTCCCTTCTCCAAAGTTAGCCAGAGATAGCTGTTGTCAATGGGTTTCTCTATAAATAACAACTATGGGTTTAGCTCAGTTGGTTGAGTACTTGCTCTGTGCACTCTGAAGTCCTGGGTTCAATCTCTAGCACTGCAAAAATGCACTGAAAGAATCAGCCATCAAAAACCCTATCAATAGCAGAGAAGCACTGATATAGTTACTGGTGGGCATGGTACAGTGTTGGGGGGGTGTTTCCTTCTGTAGTTCACAGAGTCTCTATAAGTCAGACTTACTTGATGGCACCTAACAGCATTCATCCATTGGACCTCCAGATGTGCTCCAACTTACAATGGCCAACTTAGGACTTTTTGATTTTATGATGGCACAAGAGCGTACCACCATTCAGTAGAAATCATACTTGGCATTTTCTTTTCCTAGACTAATGATGTGGTATGACACTTCTTTGCGATACTGGGCAGCAGCAGTGAGCCACAACTCACAGCCATTGGACCATAAGGGCAAATAACTGATATTCTACACTGTGCTGTGTGGTTAAGCTAGGGTGCTCAGCAGGTTAGGGGTGTTCAGAGCACTTTCAACTTAATAGAATTTTCAATTTAAGATGAGATTATCTAGATACTACACAATCATATGTCAAAGAGCATCTGTGTCTATTTCTAGGTCTATTCAATATCTGAGTCCTTGAACTCTTATATAAACTTAAGTCCAAGTGAATAGAGAGATGCTCTGTTCCAAGACCCCCTGCTCTGAACTGGGAGGCTGACTGACCTATGTAGACCACAAGAGTTTTTGCCTTCTGAATTCCAGCTGGATTTGGCCAATGTGGAATAGCAGTGGGAGATCCCAGAAAGGAGATGAGTGAGGACAGGTTCTGTTTCCCTAAACTCTCCATGATCTGGTTGACACCCTGGACAGAAAACCACAGCTCTTTCTGCCTTCAGATTCCTGGCTCTGTCCCTTCCCCTCCCCCCTAGCATCTTCGGGACCTCCACTATTCCTTGAGGCTTCATTGCACCTCTCCTGCCCTTTTATACATAGTGCTTTATAAATTCTTCCTTATTCAAGTTGAATGTGCTTCCTGTTTTCTGCTGGGACTCTGACTGGTACATAGATCCTTGATATTTTGACTGGTGGATAATCTTTATTATAAGCCTCTGTTCCAGTGAGGGTATTGTTTCTTCTAGAATATTCTCTATAAGAAAGTAGTAATTCCTAGACCCCAGCACCTAAGAAGGTATGAAAATTATAGCCTGGTTGCATAGTTTATGAGATTGTATGTTTGCCATTCCACAACTATTCAGAACCCTTGAAAAATGGCATTGACTATTTTTCTTCTTATTTGTATTTTCTTCTTTATAGATCCTAGTTTTCAGAAAAGGGAACATTTTCAGCCCTAGAACCTGAGAATAAGGATGCATACTTTTTGGCATTTTTATAACACTTAACAAAATGGATGGTTCTCTGTTAGAATTTTTAATCAATTTTATTAACTTTCTTATATGTCTGTATGAAAAACCCCCTTTTCAAGATTTTTCTCTCTGTCCCTTTTAAACCAGAATTACTGTGAACTATGCCAAGGTAGTAGAATCTGGCTGGAGGATGCTTGTGAAATTGGTATATATCTTATTAAAATGTAAGTTTTCTTATAAAATATCAATAAACCCATTGTGATACCTTTACCTGAGATTAGCTTGGTTTTAATAAATATTAGCTTTTACTTCAGAAGACCTTAGAATGATATTCTGATGTTTGAGGGACATGAGCCTTGATAGACTCTGCTCTCAAGCTTCTGAGAGTGCTATCCAGTTCCTTGCTTTACTGGTAAATGGGGATTTAAAGTACATAGTAGGTACTCAAGAAATACTTGTGGAGTGATGCTACTTGCCTTCCATTCTCCTCCCTGTTGTGAACAGGCATAGTCTACAACTGTTTAGAACATCCCCAGTGCACAAGACACAGGAGAGTTGGGCTAAGGCTTTGTGGAATTTGTGTACTTACCCCCGAGAATGGCCCCTCACACAGCAGCTCAGGGGCATGTCTTGTCCTTTCCATCACTGTTACTCTGTGTGTGAAACTGCAGACTTCATTTGGCAGATGGATCCCAGGCACTTCTGTGGACTCATGTCTGGTGGGAGTAGACTCTCCTCGTAGTGGGACCCTTCCATGACCTATTCCCGAGTATTCTAAGTTGGCTAATCCCAGGTTCAGGATGCACCACTCAGGCGTGAACTGGGAGGGCATCTTCCTGCAACCCTTGGGCCACAACCTGGGCAGCCTCTATCAGGAAGAAGGTGGGAACTTTGATTTCACCTTCCGTATACTGGTGTTCATGTTTCATATGTTCATGGCCCATAGAGAGTACATATGTAATGTTTTCAATCATTATTATTGTCACTTGTTTTGAATATAGATTCTCAAGATGACACATTTATATCAAGAACTTTATAAGATAAGATTCTACATTGTCATTTTCTGCATTTGAAAAATTTAAAGCTCAGTTTTTTGGGGGATATGTTAATCTGTTTGCCAGCTGTTAGTTCTTAGAGAAGACTGTCCTTCTAATAGTATATCTTTCTGCAGAATGTGCCTATTCACAATGGAGAGGAGACTGGAAGGCAGCAAGCATCTCTGCATTCATTCACTCCACAAGTATTTCTTGAGCACCTACCATGTACCAGCCACTCTCCTGGGGCTACAGCAGTGACCATGACAGATAAATTCTCTGCTTTCATGAAGCTCTCATTATAGTGGCTTTATAATTTGATCCTCCAGGAGCTTTGGTGAGGTAGGTGTGAAACCTCCATTCTCAACGTGAGAACCTTGGAGCAGGGATGTTGTCACCAGTAGTAGCAAGAATTAGGGCCCTGGTCTGTCTCCGAAGCTGGGCTCCTTCCATGGGAGCCAGGCCCCTCCCAGTGGTCCTGCTAGGGGAGGAGCCTGACATCGGGACTCTTTGTTCCCCAGCACATGTGGACAGGTTGGCCTTCAGAACTGACCGCTGCACAATTTCCACTCCCAAGATGCTGCCTCAGAAGCCCCAGGCCTGAAGAGCAGCTCATGTTCCATCCTTTAAACTATTCTTGGGTAGCAACAAAACAGTAGAAAAGTTCTGGTTCCAACCACAGGGATGCCCCTGACAGCTGAGTGACCTTGAGGCCATCGCTTCTCCTCCTCATCTTTGCTGTGATCATAATATCCTTGCAAAGCTTTTGTAACTGTTTGTACACTAGCATATGGAAAGCAACGAGATCATTGCCTGGCCAATATAGCCACTCAATAAATGTTAGTTGAATTGCAATCTGAAAAATTGAGGCACAGGCAGTGAGCCTAATTCCTAAGACTGCAGACTTCATTTGGCTCATTGATTTGCCCTTAAGCAATTGATTGTATATGCCAGGGCACACATCAGGGTGGTACAGGGAACCCAATTTAGCAAGCATGTTTTATCTGATGTGGATGTGATCTGTGATTGAAATCAGGAGTATTTCCACATGGGGCAGCTAAAAGCTCTATGTAAGGACAGTGCCACACACACACACACACACACACTCACACACACACACACACACACACACCCCTACCTGTGGATAGTTTCTCAGTCCCAACCCCATGTGCACTTTGATGCCCAGTGGCCCTTCCACCTCTTCTCTCAGGCCAGCAGGAATCTTGGAAGTTGCTTCAGAAAGCTGGAGCCATCACCATGTCCTCTCTGCTGCCCCTACCACACTCATGATGACAGCGTTTGCCTCAGTGGATGGGGAGCTCAGTACCTTCAACAACCAAGGACCCACAGAGGCAGGTGCACCCCCAACACTGGTAAGTTGGAGAGGTATCAGCAAGGGTGGCAGTGATGGTATCAGTGGTCCCCCAGTCAGTGCAGTGGATTTCATTGTCTTGATGCCAGAAACAGGTGGTCCTATTGTTTTGTCACCCAGGAGGAGCCCAAGTGACCATTTCTTTGAAGAGCATGCTGCCCTGTTTTCTAGGGGGGAAGCAGAGAGGAAGCAGGCATAGCCCTTGGGCTCCCCAGCAGACAGGCAGGAAGAGAATTACTCATGCTCAGAGAGAGCCTCAGCATTGAGTCCCAGCAGAGGGGGCCAAGATGAGGGACAAGCCCCTCAAATGGGCCATTAAACAAGCATGCTGGAGGCGAGCATCAGGAGCAGAGGGAAGCAGCTGAGGTAGGAAGAGCGGGCTGCGACACAGCGGGGGTGGAGGCTCTGCACAGTCCCAGCTCCTGTCTGCCCTGGGCATAAGGCAGGGCAAAGGTGCCGCCACTCTCGGGACACAGGTCAGCCTGGACATGGTAGCTCTAGATCTTGAGGTGGAGGCTCCTGGTCCCCCGAGCAGAAGCCCTTCGCAGCCTCTGGTGGTGATGCCTTCGGCTGCAACACATGAAGCCGATGTCTCACTGCGGCTGGTGGCAGGCAGTAGATTCTAACAGTCTCTGACATGCAAGCAGCTGGTGCGTGCGGGCCAGTTCAGCTGCTGGTAGACTTATCATTTGTCTGCCCTATGGTGGCTGTGACAAGATGAGACTCTGGTCCCTGGAGGGACCCAGCAGGAGGCCTCCTCCTCACATGGCCTGAGAACTAGGCAATTACCCAGGTTATTCAGGCAAAAGTTCCACAATGGAGCCACTGAGATGGGGAAGATGCAAGTGACTCCTTTCTTAGACTCCTCCTTTCTCTATTTCAGAACCTCTTGTGCTGAAGTTACTTTAGAGCAGACTCACCTGGGACCTCGCTGGGCAACCCCGGGATTCACAGTAGCTCTGGCCTTCCCAGCTCCTCCCAGGGTGATTGCAGCATTGAGTTAAAATTGAACAGATGAGTAAATAGATTTCCATCTTTGTGCTACACAATAAACAGCCTCGGGAAGAACACATGAAAGGATTACTGGATAAAAACCCTAATCAATCTGCTCAGAAGGGAAGGAGTCTCACTGTGACAGAGTGCGAGGGTGTCAGCAAACACCTGGGAGAGGGGAGCAGCTGGAACTACAGAAGGCTCTGCTGGGTACCTCTGAGTCACCCTTCTTGGATCAGAGTGTCTTGCCAGTTCCTGCTCCTCCCTTTACTGACCATCGGTGAACTCTGATGACCTGTTGGCAACAGACTCTGAGGCCACCCTGACCAGGCAGGTCCAGGTAAATTTCACCAGCTGTGAGGCCCATACTGAGGCTATGTCTTCCTGGGCCTGCTGTGCAGCACGTGCCTGTGTGTCCAAAGTGCTGTGCCTTCCCTGGCCCTTGTCCCCTGTGTCTGGCTGGGATTCCTGGCCTCTACCTGGGGTCTGGGCAGCATCATTTCCATATCCCTAATATGTCTTGGCCTGCAGCTATACCATTGTGGCATCTGATCCCATCAAATCTTGGAAGCTAAGCAGGGTTGGGCCTGGTTAGTACTTGGATAGGAGACTACTTGGGAACACCAGGTGCTGTAGACTTCGGAGAAGGACCCAGAAACCCACTCCCCCAAACAGCCATTGAAAACCCTATGAATAGCAGAGAAGCCTGACAATAGTGTTTCATCTGTTGTACATAGGGTTGCTATGAGCTGGACACCGAGTTGATGGCACTTAATAACAAGTGTGTCTAGAATGGTGCCTAGCATGAAGTAACTTTCTTTCTTAGATGGTGAAGGGAGATGCAGGATGAGGGGAATCCTCCTCTCTGCTCATGTCAAGCCCCTACACAGGGGTAATCATTACCTCCTGAGCCAGAGGAAGGGCTCTGGGCTTCAACACCCATTCTGAACCCAGAAAATCCTGGGCTGATGGCAGTGAGCCTAATCCCCCATCCACCTGCTTGTGGGGTTCTCACCCAGACAGGGTGGGTGGGCTGGGCTCAGGCATCCATGGACAGGGCCTGCAGGCAGGCAGTCCACTGAATCCAGTGGTAACTATGAAGGTGGGGATAGAAGGAGACAGACAGCATACCCTGCCTCAGGATCATACAAGGGTGACACCGAGGCCAGTAACCAGGACAATTCTTCCATCCGGTGTCTGACAATGCTCACTCATGTCCTGTCCTCAAGACATGAGGGAGTCATCCCAGGCTCCTTCTGATTATAACTCCACAGACTGCTTTGTTTGAATCTGTCTCCTGTCATCTGTCCTCCTGCTTGCTAATTCTGGAGATGTCCATTTTCTAGTACCAAAATACAAATCCCTTTACTAGTGTGATCAAATTTAACTCAATATGACACTCACTAGCTCAAAGCAAGCGTTTTATCTCTCTACCCCATGAGATCGCCTAAGAAATTGATTGGAGAGCAGATTGTATTTTCAGGGTTAGATGCTCAGTTTGTACATGTGTGTAACTCCTGCAGACCTCCCCCAGGGCGTGACCAGCAGAACATACAAATAGGGAAGAGGACCTGCTGCCACAGCCATGGGAGGACATGCACTGAGAGGTCCTAGAGCTTCTGCTGGAAGGTGGACTGCCTGAATTCTCCCTGCCTACTTTTAGTCTTTGGATTTCCATCTCAGTTGCTCACCTCCCATTCCTGCATTGGCACCTGCCTTGGGTCTGTAGTTTGGTGGCTCCTCCTACTTCCACACCCTCTTCATGTTTTAGAATTCAGGTTTTCTTTGTTCTTAGCTTTGCATCCTCTTTTGGTTTGGATGTTCTCTGGGGTCTCAGGTAAGAAGCTCTGTCTTCCTCGTGAATTCACTATAAGGTAAGAATCGTCCAGTCCTTTCCCAACAGAGCTGCTGATAGCCCTTGTTCTTATCCCTGTAATGGCTCTGAGCTACTGTGGCAGAAAGAGCTTAGGCTTAGGAGGCGAATAAGCCTTACTTTAATGCAGGACTACCCCTCCTCATTCCCTTGGACACTTGGCATAGTATCCTGCCTTCTGTGGGCACTTGAAGAATTTCATTCCTAATAGATGGCGCACTTCTTTGCTGTTACCTTTGGTTTTCTTTACCAGATATTATGGACATCTACTATTTGTGTGCATAGCATTCCTTTCCCCTTTCTTGTGATTATTTTGTGGTACCTGTATCGACATAATGGAAATGAATTTAGTGGCTTGAAACAACCATTTATGGGTTTTTATGATTCTGTGGATTTACTGGGCTTGACAGAGTGGTTTTTCTCTTCCTGGTATCAGGTGCGCTGTTGTCCCCTGGAGTTTGGCTGAGCTAGAATGTCCAAAGAGGTCCCTCACCTGCATAGTAGGTAGTTCTGACTGTCACCTGGGAGCTCAGTGGTGGCTCTTGACCTGATCACCTCATTTCTCATCCAGATGGCCTCTTGACATACCTTAGACTTCTCAGAGTATGGTGGCTGTGTTGTGAGAGGGAGCATTCCAAGTGCATGAAGCAGAAGTTGCAGATTTCTTAAGCTTGGCTTTGGCATTCTACTAGTCAAATCACAAACTAGCCAGATTTAAGAGGAGATGGATTGTATTCCACTCCCTTGTTTTCTTTAACATTTTATTGGTGGTTTTTAATGTATAATTTAGTGAGCCTCATTATGACATTTCCATATGTGCATTTCATTGTACATTGCTCACGTTCACTTTCCCCTAACCCTCTCATGACTCCCCTCCCCATCCTATCCCTCATCTCCATTGGTCTCCCTTCTACTTGCATGTCTTTTATTGAACATATCTATCTATACATTCTACCTCTTAATTCAAAGCATGCCAAAGAATTTTGGGGCCTTTTCAGTCTACTGTCTTAGCCTGTTTTGTGTTGCTATACCAGAATGCCTGAGACAGAGTGAGTAGAGATTTGTTTCTTATAGGTGTGGAATCAGGGAAGTCCAAGGTCGAAGGGCTTGCAACTGGCAAGGGACTTCTTGTTATGTGATCCCAGGGGGGTAAGGGGAAGGGCAAGAAAACACTTGCAAGACAAGGAAGGGAAAGGGGCTGGGTAAGTCATCCTTTACATTACTGTGATAAATACCTGAAAGAAACAATGTAAAGGACAAAAGGGGTTTTTTGGCTCATGGTTTCAGAGGTTTCAACCTGTGGTTGGCTGGTTCCATTGCTTTTAGGCTTATGGCAAAGCCGAAATCTCATGGAAGAAGGGCATGGTGGAGGAAAGCTACTTATCTCATGGGAGCCAGAAAGCAGAGAGAGACAGGCAGGAGTCAGGGCCAAAATGCCCTTCACAGGCACGCCTCCAGTGACCCAGTTCCTCCAACTAGGCCCCACCTTCCACAGTTTCATCACCTCCCAATAGCCTATTCAAATTTTGAATCTATCAACAGATTAAATCATCGATGAGGTCAGAGCCCTCATGATCTAGTCTCTGGCTAGGCCCTCATAGGTACACCCAGAAATGTGCTTTACTAATCTCCTAGGCATGACTTGATCCAATCAAGCTGACAATCAAGATTAACCACAATAGGGGCAGAGCTCACACTTTTATCAGGAACTCACTCCTGCAATAACAACCCACTTCTGCAATGATGGCATTGAGCCATTCATGAGCACAGAGCCCTCATGACCTAATCACCTCTTAAAGGTCCTACCTCTCAACATTATTGCAGTGAAGTTTACAATACATGAAATTTGAGGGACATAGTGAAACCATAGTGTTAACACACATAACTTTGGAAAACTGCTTGGGGGGCTGCCAGTAGGAGCTCTAGCCCTCTCATCATGGAGATGGTCAGATCTGGACAATCATACCTCCTGTCTCTACTCCTACATCTACAAGCTCCGTGACCCAAGTGGAATCACCCAGACTCCTCCTTAAGATTTCATACATTGCTACAAGAGGGGAAGGCTTCCTTCTTACTCAAGTTTGAGTAGTTGGGGTGACTGGAGCCTAAATCTGCTTGTAGCCAGAGAGCTCCTCTGAGCCATCACAGAAGCTTATCTGCCTTAGGAAACAGTGCTACTGATCTTCAGAAGGAGTAGGGATGGGGTCACGAAGGGAGGGAGATAAGTTGAGAGAATGGGCCGAAGAAGAGCTCAACAGTGATGACAATGACAAGGTTACTGGTTGAGACCAGACTTCCAATTACATAAACTAACAAATTATCTAATTTGCTAAAGCTAGTTTAAATTGTTTCCTGTCCTCTTTCATCCAAATCTTTCTGGCTAGGAGGAAGCCATTCATGAGAGATTTTTCATCTAGAAATAATAATGATAGTAGCACCTATGGCAGGTCAGTTAATATGCTAGGGGCATTATGTACTCTATTCATATAATGCTCATAGAAAGTCAGGAGGGTAGGCATTACTCTACCCATTTTACAGATAAGGAAATGGAAGCTCAGAGAGGTTCAAGCCCTACTCAAAATAAATATAACCAGTAAATGGTATAGCCCTGCTCCAACTCTTTTGAACAAACCTATGCTCCATCCACTACTCTGCACTAGCCCAGGCAGGGCATAGACTTCAGCCAGAGAAAGCATGATTATAGTGAGGGTTAGTATAATTTGGGGGGACAAATATACCAGCAACACAAGGCCATTATGAGAAAAGGGAACCCCTTCTTCTAAACTCTCCTTCTTTGCGGTGTCTTCCTATAATCACCAACTCATGGCTGTCATTAAGCAGCACTAGGCCACAGGTGATCTAACATTTTGGAAAAGAAATGTTTCCATATCAAATGGAGCGATATGGCTCTGCCTAGAAAGAAAATGGACAGGGGATGAGCAGATTCCTCTGCCTCAGCTTACAAGATTCTGTCCAACCTCCCAGGCTTCTTGCTGTGTTCTCAGCTCTCCTGTGGGAATTATATCCTTTCTGTTGTTTGCAAGCCACTCTGACAACTGTCAGCAAGGTGGGTTTCTAACAAGGGAGGAAATGTGGCAGAGAAGATTAGGGTTTGAGATTAGACAGTTTGCCAAATACAAAAACAACTCCTCCTCCCTCTCCTAAACATATATTTCAATACCTATTTCCCACAGAGGTCAGTTCAAGGCCAACATGCCACAACAAGTATATATCTGCATAAGAAAGAGACAGAAAGAGGGAGAGAGAGAGAGAGAGAGAGAGAGAGAGAGAGAGAGAGAGAGAGATGGATTTCACACATGTTTACTGAGTACCTATAATCTACCAGAGTTGACCAATAGTAAACCTTTGCTGCCTTTTCAGATTCCAGAGCTGATGCAAAACCTCATCCATAGGCTGCTTGCTCTCTGGCCCTAGGTAAGAACTATACAAAATTCAGTTTGCTTCCTGATGAAAGTGTACTTGAGGCCCTAGTGAAATAAATCAGTAAGAACACACCTGATGCATCTAATGCACCTTTGAATGTCATTCCTGGCTCTTCTCGGGGCCTAGCATGGGATGTAGAGATTGAGGAAGCTCATAAAAATCATCTGCCTATCCTGAGACCCTGGTGATGAGATGGTACTCCTTCATATCTTGTGAAGGAGCCCCCTCTGCTGCTCTGGGGATGACTGGTTTTGCTATAAGTGCCCCCATTTCCCTGCTCCTGTTTTAGGCTTGGGTTTGGATATTAGCTCTCTCAATCTCGAATCCCTGGATGACCTTCAGGGCTTCTTCCATTGGAACCTGGAGAAGCTTTTACTTGCCATGAGATGTTAAAATTTAGCTCACATGAGACATATCATCACATCAGTGTGATTGACCAACTATTTCCTCTTCATTTAGGTAACAGAGGTGGGGGTTGACCATCTCTAAAGGACCACTTAGGGGAGAGGGTAGGAGCTGTTGATTAGCATCTGGGGAAAGGAGCTAGCTCATGGACATACTCTGCCCTACAGCAGGGTTGCAGTGGGTATCCACATCTACTGTGCAGACCCTCCTGCTGGCCATAGCAGATGCAGGGATGTGAGCCCATGCAACAGGGCAGCTAAAGCTTCTTTCTCCCTAGGAAATAGACTCTGGAGCAAGTGTTGGTGGGTAGTTCTACCAGCTGTGAAGCCACGGCTCTTCTGCTCATCAGGCCTTCTGACTGAATCCTCTTCCTCAAAAGAATGGGCCCCTTGCATCTTTCTTGTCCCTCCCTTACCCAAAGAGGACAGGATGCTAGTTCTGTGGATCCTGGTGGCACTCTTTGCTGAAGCTGCCTCTGGCTAGGGCCCTTTCAATGCCTGCTTGTGTACTTAGCAGAGTGGAGAGAGTCTCTGTGATATTCTTCTAGGAGTGCTGTTAGCAAAATGCACAGGCTGGGTGGCCTAAACAACAGAAGTTTATTTCCTAGCACTTCTGAAGGGTTGAAGTCCAAGATTGAGGTCAAGGAACTGATCTCTCTTTGTAGCTTGCAGACAGAGTCCTCTACCTGTGTCTTCACATGGCTTTTTCTCTATGTGCAAATATGGGGAGAAAGAGTGAAAGTCCTGGTATCTCTTCCTCTTCTTATCAGGACTTTAGTGCTATCAGATTAAGGCTCTGCCTTATGGCTTTATTTAAATTCACTTACCCCTTTAGACCCACACATGTCTGTCAGTTTGCTGTACTGTGGGGCTTGCATGTTGCTGTGATGCTGAAAGCTTTGCTAGTATTACAGATACCAGAAGGTCACACGTGGTGGAGAGGTTTCAGCTGAGCTTCCAGACTAAGACAGACTAGGGAGTAGGACCTGGCGGCCCACTCCCAAAACAATCAGCCTTTGAAAACCCTATGAATAGCAGAGTAACACTGTCAGATATAGTGCCAGAAAATGAGCCCCTCAGGTTGGAAGGCATTCAAAAGACCACTGGGGAAGAGTTGCCTCCTCACAGTGGAGTCAATTTTAAGGATAGAAATGGAGTAAAGCCCAGAGATCTCCATTTGCTGATGCAGCACTACTCAAAATGAGGAGGAACAACCGTAAACATCCATTAATAAATGGAATGTGGACTATACGTAGTATGGATCTAGGAAAATTAGAAATTGTCAAAAGGGAAATGGAGTGCATAAACATTGATATTCTGGGCATCAGTGAACTAAAATGCACTGGCATGGGCCATTTTGAATCAGATAATCATATGATCTAGTATACTGGGAATGACAACTTAAAGAGAAATGGGGTTATGTTTATCATCAAAAAAGACATCTAAGATCTATCCTGAAGTACAATGCTGTCATAGAATAGAAGTACAATGCTGTGATAGAATAATATCCATATGCCTACAAGTAAGGACAGTTACTATGACAATTACTCAGATTTACACACCCACCATGAAGGCCACAAATGAACATAAGAAAGTGTTTTTTTTTTTTTTTTTTTTTTTTACCAGCTCCTGCAATCTGAAGTAGGTTGAACATGCAGTCAGGATGTACAAATGATTACTGGGCACTAGAAAGGAAAAGTTGGAAACAAAGAAGAAGACTCAGTAGTAGGAAAATATGGCCTTGGTGATAGAAATGATACTGGACATCACATAATAGAATTTTGTCAGACCAATGAGCTTTTCATTGCGAATGCATTTTTTTCACCCACATGAATGGCTACTATACACATGGAATTCACCAGATAGAACATACAGGAACCAAATTGACTACATTTGTGGAAGGAGACAATGGAAAAGCTCAATACCAAAAATCAAAACAAGACCAGGTGGTGATGTGGATCAGACCATCAACTGCTCACATGCAGGTTCAAACTGAAACTGAAGAAAATTAGAACAAGTGTACAAAAGCCAAGGTATGTCCTTGAGTATATTCCACCTGAATTCAGAGACCACCTCAAGAGCAGGTTTAATGCATTAGGCACTAATGATAGAAGACCAGATGAGTTGTGGTATGACATCAAAGACTTTATTCATGAGGAAAGCAAAAGGTTATTTAAAAGACAGGAAAGAAAAAAAAGAAAAGACCAAATTACATGTGAAAGGAAACTCTGAAATTTATCCTTGAATGTTGAGCAGCCAAAGTAAGAGGAAGACATGATGAAGTTAAGGTACTAAACAGGAGATTTCAACGGGCAGCATAAGAAGACAAAATCAAATATTTTAATGACATATGCAAAGAACATGGAACAGAAAACCAAATGGGAAGAACATGCTCTGTTTTTCTGAAGCTTAAGGAATTGAAGAAAAAATTCAAGCCTCGCATGGCAATAGTGAAAGATTCTACAGGGAAAATATTAAACAATGCAAGAAACATCAAAATAAGATGGAAGGAATATATGGAGTCATTATACAAAAAAGAATTGGTGGATGACCAACCATTTCAAGAGATTGCATATGATCAGGAACCAATGGTACTGAGGGACAAAATAGAAGTTGTCTTGAAGGAATTTGTGGAACACAAGGCTCCAGGAATTGATGGAATACCAATAGAGATGTTGCAGCAAACAGATGAAGCACTGGAGGTGCTAACATGTTTATGCCAAGAGATTTGGAAAATAGCTACCTGGCCAACCGACTGGAAGAGATCCATATTTATGCTTGTTTCCAAGAAAAGGGATCCAGCTGAATGTGGAAACTATCAAATAATGTCACTAATATCACACACAAGCAAAATTTTACTAAAGATTGTTCCAAAGTGACTGTAGTAGTTATGGACAGGGAACTGCTAGAAAAACAAGCCAGATTCAGAAGAGAGTATGGAACCAGAGACATCATTGCTGATGTCAGATGGATATTAACCAAAAGTAGAGAATACCAGAAAGGTATCAATCTATGTTTTATCGACTATGCAAAGGCATTTGACTGAGTGGATCATACAAAATTATAGATAACACTTCAAAGAATGGGAATACCAGAGTATCTACTTGTACTCATGAGGAATCTGTACATGGACCATGAGCCATTCATTTGAACAAAACAAGAAAACACTGTCTGGTTTAAAGTTGAGAAAGGTGTGCATCAAGGCTGTATCCTTTCACTGTACCTCTTCAATCTCTATGCTGAGCAAATAATCCAAGAAGCTAGACTTTATGAAGAAGAATGTGGCATCAGGATTGGAGGAAGACTCATTAATAACCTGTATTATGCAGATGACACAACTCTACTTTCTGAAAATGAAGAGGGTTTGAAACATTTGCTGATGAATATCAAGGAACACAGCCTTCAGTATGGACTGCTATTCAACATCAACAAAACAAAAATCCATAAAAATGGGTCAGTGAGCTACTTCATGATAAATGGATAAAAGATTGAGGTTGTCCAAGATTTTTCTTTACTTTGTTATGCAATCAACACCCTTGGAAGCAGCAGTCAAGATATCAACAAACACATTGCATTGGGAAAAGCTGTTGCAAAAAACTTCTTTAAAGTATTGAAAAGTAAAGACACCACATTGAAAACCAAGGTGTGTCTGACACATGCTATGGTATTTTCAGTTGTATTATACGGTTGTAAAACCTGGACATTGAATAAGGAAGATAGGAGAAGAATTGAAACTTTTGACTTATGATGCTGGAGATGAATATTGGATATACCATGAACTACCAAAAGAACCAATAGATTTGTCCTAGAAGAAGTACAACCACTGTGCTCCTTGAAAGCAAGGATGGCTCGTCTACATCTTATATATTTTGGACATGTTGTCAGGAAGGCCCAATTCCTGGAGAAGGACATCATGTTTGGGAGAATGGCAGGTCAATAACAACAACAAAAAAACCGAAAAACCTTTAACTAGATGGATTGACACAGTGTCTGCAACAATGGGCTTAAGCACAAATAAGATTGTGTACCTAATGGAGAATCAGAGAGTGCTTCACTCTGTTGAACACAGGGTCGCTATGAGTCAGACTTGACTCGATGGTACCTAACAAAAAACCCTTTAAAGATCCTGTGTCCAAATATAGTCACATTAGGGCTTAAGGCTTCAACATATGAATATGGAAAGACACAATTTAGTCCATAACAGTCTCCTACCCTAAGATGAACCCAAATACTAGCAAAATCAATGGAGGCCACCATTTATTCCTTTCTTCCCACCCTCTTTGGGTCAGAATCCTTAAATACTGAGACTAGACTTCACTCAGCTCATCCTATGTCCCTTAACATGCGATTATGAAGATCACAGCCATCTCCACCATTTTATGAGACACGGTCCTGATTCAGAGGGTTTCCCTGAGCCCTAAGCAGCTGTGCAGACCCTATTTAGTCCCTTAGTCCTACTCCATAACCCCTCACCACATCTGCACCTGTCCTGAGTCACTTTCGGTCCTATGTGCCAATGAGGAAGGTGCAGCAAACCTGGGGGAGCCTCCCTGTCTGTTTGCCTCATCCTCCCTTGGCACTTCTCCTGAGAAGCCCCTGCCTCATGAGGTGGGGAGGGCTGCACCAGGAGATGAGGACACACTGGTAAGGGGAGGAAGGTTTAGGGCTGTGGAAGAGAGGAAGCTAAGAGGACTCTTTGTGTGTGTTTGTTGAGCAACAATCCTATGGGTGGATGGACCAAGGGGCAAAGAATGTCATGTGCAGGAACAGCTGCCTCCAGCAAAAAGCTGCCTTTCCTTGTCACTTAGAACTTGTCTGCTGTGGTTGGGAGCTCAGGGAGCTTCCTCAGGCTGGTAACATGCTAGGGCCCATGTCCACAAGGGGTGAAGCTGGGCTCGGCTCCTTTGTTCCAAGTGAGGCCTCTCTTGCCATCTGCTTTCAAACCCCAGTGAAATGCTAAGACACAGCCCTGCTTCCATCCTTGTGTCCCCTGGCTTAAGCTTTTGCCTCCCAAGGGAACTTGAGGGAGGCAGCCCTGTGGACCCAGTGGGAGGGGCCTTTCCTCCTGCCAGGTGTGTAGCTGCCCTGAGTTGCCCCGGGGTGGGGGCATTGCGCTAGTCTGAAAGAAGCATAGAGACCCGCTGACCTCCTGCAGGCCCCATTCAGGCCAGAATTCCTGGGAGCATTCTGAGGCCTTCCCAACTGTCTGCTGCCTCCCTTGTGTCTATTTTTATGTTGCCCCAGGCTTATCTCTAGTTCATTCATTACTCTTCACTCAACAAATAAACACATGGATTCTAATTATGAGCTAGGGCTACAGCAATGAAAAAGTAAAGTAAGTTCCCTGCCCAAATGTAGTTTATTGACAAATTTGGCATAGACAATTAAACAAACAATGGAAATATAAGGATATAGACTCTGACGGAAGTACAGGGCTGTAGAGGCACCTGGTTGGGACCTGCATTTGTTTCCCAGGGGTGCTATAACAAATCACCACAATAGTCTCTGAGAGTCTTGGAGACCAAGAATCGGAAATCAAGGTGCTGGCTAGGTGAGCTCCCTGGAAAAGTCCAATTGTTGTTGTTAGGTGCTACCAAATTGCGCCCAACTCATAGCAACACTCATTGGTTTTCAAAGGCTGATTGTTTGGGGATTGCTTTGGGAGTGGACTGCCACGTCCCTCTCCCTTTTTTGCAGTGCTGAGGATTGAACTGGGGTCCTTAGAGAGTGCAGAGTGGCAGTCTACCAACTGAGCTACCAGCCCCACAGAAAGGTTCAAAGGGAGGACATTTCCTTGTGTCTGCCTAGCATCCAGCATTTGCTGGTGAGCCTTGACTTCCTTGGATTGCAGCTGCGTCTCTGTCTCTATTGTCACATGGCATTCTCCCTGGGTGTCTGTGTCCCATCTCCTGCTTATAAAGACGCCAGTCTTTAGCATCTTAGGGCCCATCCTGATCCAGTATGGTGACATCTGCAAAGACCCTGCTTCCAGATAAGGTGACATCCCCAGGTACTTGGGGTCTGAGGACTTGATCATATGTTTTGTTATTGTTGTTGTTAGGTGCCCTCAAGTTGGGTCTGACTCATAGCTACCCTCATAGGGCTTTCAATGGCTGATTGTTTTGGGATTGCTTCAGGAGTGGATTGTCACATCCTTTTCCTATGTTTGTGGTGCTGGGTATTGAACCTATGTCCTCAGACAGTATAGAGCAGTGCTCTACCAACTGAGCTAAACCCCAGCCCAATTATATGTTTTAAGGAAACATAATTCAACTCCTAATAGGGCCCTCGACATGGACTTGGATCATCGACACCCTGGAAGAAGAGAAATTTACCTTTGAAAGTGAGTGGGAGTTAGCCAGTTACAGAGTAAAGTCCAGGGGAAGCGACAGATTAGAGCATTTGAGGATGTGCGGCCTTCCTTGGAAGCACTCTTTGGAAGTAGGAGTGATACACAATGGAGCTGGGGCTCGGTGGTGCAGGGCCCCACGTTACTTGTTATAGGGTCCAGATTCCATGCTCAGGGCAGAGAGGAGCCACTGAAAACTTACATGAGAGATTGACATGCCACATTTGTATGATAGAAACATCACTCTTGTGGCTATGTGGAGAATGATGGGAAGGGCATCCTGAAGACAGACAGATTGGTGAGGAGGTCTTTGAAATGGTCCCAGCTAATGATGTTGGCTGAGACTGTGCTCATCACATAGGAAGAGGACAGGGTGGGTGGGCTAGGGATGTGTTTATGAAGTGGAGGCAGGCAGACTGTCTGATTGAAAGGTTGAGGTGAGATGAAAGAGGTAGGCAGAGGTTTCAGGCCAGCCATGAGTTTCCCAGAAAGGATAGCTCCCATTTCCCAGTGGAGTTTATGCCAAGAAGGTGGGATCATCTACTTAAGCTATGTATATGAATATTTCAGGATTTGAAGTAAAAGGCTCCAAGCATCTACAGTGTGCTGCCAAATGCCCTGCGGGCCAGGGTCCTTTCAAAGAAAGCTGTGGTCAGCTCTCCACCAACATGGAGAAACCACAAATTACAATATTATTTGGAGGAAGAAGCTTAAAAGGAGAATGGCCCTCAGGGACACTATCTTTCAGACTTGAGTGTGTGTGTGGGGAAACACCACATGGGTGAGATGATTCTCAGGAGGGGATGTGGCGGGTATTAGGACTGGGGAGCTCTGGGTCTCTGTGCTACCTGCCCTTTCTCTGATCTTTCCAGCTCAGGAAGATTTCCCATCTCCCATTCTTTTCCTGCCCCCATGCTCTGGATTAAAGATTTCTGTATCCTCTTCCCTGTCACCACCACCATGTGGTCTGGTTGGTCTGGCCCTGGACCTTTTTCCTCCAGGCTTGCTTAGCTCCTGCAGGACTCCTACCAGGCCTCCCAATCTGATCACAGGCACTGTCCCTGTCCCTTGGGAGGCTCTCCCAACAGAAAGCAACTTACCAAGAAAAGATGGAAATGAAGTTACATTTTAGAGTCTGGGATTACAGAGGTTTTAGAATCCTGGGTGGAAAAAAGAAACCCTGGGATAATAAGAGTTGCTATTTATGAAGTCAACCACTGTGCTGAGAGCTTTGTATGCATCATTTCATTTGATCTCCACCATCCCCAGAGTATTACTATCTCTGTTTCATAGATGAGGAATGGAAGTTTAGAGAGTTAAGTGACCTGTCCATAGTCACACATTTGCCCAGGGTCACATAACTAGGACTTGGCAAAGTCAAGATGGAAACCCAGGTCTTTTTGATTTGTAAAGCTTGAGCTGATGATCTGTTTATTTCCTTTCTTCTAGAATCTGGCTATGAATGCCTCCACTAGGGACCTTAGTTATACCATGTCCCCCTATGACCCCATCAACAAAAGATGAGATAGTCCCTTCCCCAAATCACCCCATAGCTGGACTTTCTTGAGATTTTTTAAAAAATAGAATCTCCAATACAGAAATTATGTTAATCACACTCATCACATCATTGCTCATTATAAAAAGTCTCTGCAAGTCCTTCCATTGTTTTATGAGCTTTTTCCTACTTTATCCCCCATTCTCGCTCCAGCTCCTTTAGGTGCATTCTCCAGTGTACATGATATATGGCCCTACATACTCATGGATCCTTGTTAAAATCTAATGTTGTTTTGTGGTGGGTATGTGTTTTTAATTTACACTAATGCTATTGTGCCATAAATCTTGTTCTGTTTCTTTTTTTTCCCCTCCTGCACCATATTTTAAGGTCTATTCCTGTTGTTCTTTACATAGCTAGTTCATAGCTTCAAATACATCCACCATCTTCTACCCATCCATTCCCTTATACTTTGGCCAACTGAAGAGGTAGCACCTGGATGATCACTCTGGTATGTGTCCATCTGGGCTCTATACCCAGTAACAAATTGCAGGGTCATAGATTTTATACAACGTATTTCCATAACACTTTCCAGAATGCCTCTATCAATTTCTCACTACCAAGGGTTCATATCTCTCTCCTTTTCTCTCCACCAGTTGGTTCCAGGCTTCTCTTTAATTCCCTGGAGACTGGTTGGCATGCAAAGGATGGGGCTACAAGACTATGGAGCTGGGTCAGTTACCTGCTTCTGGATAATAGCTTCTCCTCAGCTGCTGGCATCAAAAATTGTTCACAGACCTGCCTTCCCTGTGGCATCTATGTATCTCCTTTTTTTTCTGATGGTCCTGACCTACCTATTGTTGTTGTTAGGTCCATCGAATCAGGTCTGACTCATAGTGACCCTATGTACAACAGAACAAAACACTCCCGACATAGTGCCATGCCTGGTACTATAACTTAACTAGCCCTGTTTAATTAGTCACCCAACAGCATTGGGTAGGACTTAGAATTAGTGGTATTAGTGCTATATGGTCTTCCTGTTTTTGAAATCTGCCCATCCTATCAGTATTCCCCACTAGCCCTTGCTAAGTTGGCTGCAGATGTAGGTGGGCTTCTTTCTCATTTCTAGTGACAGCTCTTACAGACCTCAGTTGTCCTGGTGCTCTCAGTCTTAGCTACTTATTCCTCCCCACTACCTCCACACCTCCTTGCCTCAGTGGAAATCCCAGCATGCTCTCCTCCCTAGGGAAGAGGATGATTTGCATTAGTAGCAGAGTAAACTAATGAGAACTTGCTTTTGGTTATTCACTATAGCAGAAAGGCATTTTCCTAAATTTCCTTGTTGTAGGGGATTTATCATGTAGAAATGGTGCTTCTTCACGTTCCTCCTTACTCCTTGGAAAGTAAAAACAAAACAAAACAAAAAATCCCAACTCCTTTAGATTTCCAAGGTTACAATACTTCCTGGTTGGCCATCAAGCTCCATCAAGGCGGAATAATTCCCTCTGTGTTTCAGAATTTGACAAAGGAACTGGTCTAGGGTTGACGATAGAGTCCTGAGATCCAACTTGGGAATCATGGGTGATTCTCCATCCAAAGGCAATCATGGGTAATGGGCAGAGAAAGCAAAGAAGCTGATCTTGGAAAGAGCCTCCAGTGAAACAGAGGAGTAGTGCAAAGCTGAAATGAGGACCATATGGAACCTGAAAGCAGAAACGGGGAGAGTTACTGCTTGACAACTATATCCAATTACTATTGTCACAAAAATGCTGCATACCAAGCAACTACAGACTTTCAGTGTCATATGACAAGTATCATTTAGCCCATGTGTCTTTGATCAGTTGGGATTGGTTGATATAATTGATTGATAGGAGAGTGGGTTTAGCAAGTTGGTCCTGCAGCTCTCAGCCTCTTTGCATCTTTGCTGGCTGGGGATAGGCTGATCTCAGCCAGGCTCCGTTGGTGGTGGCTCAGCTCCATACATCTCTTGTTTTCCTCCTGGAATTAATGGCCTAGCCTGGGCACTTTGTCCTCATGAGAATGGCAGGGTGCAAGACAACAGGCCCAATCATGC
Organism: Pedetes capensis; assembly: GCA_007922755.1. Classification (NCBI taxonomy): domain Eukaryota; kingdom Metazoa; phylum Chordata; class Mammalia; order Rodentia; family Pedetidae; genus Pedetes; species Pedetes capensis. The sequence continues at coordinate 22,700 of VMDO01013262.1, forward strand.
ACGCGTTTTCCAAAGCTTTGGAATTGTGTAGCATTGAAATGATTCCACATTTACATAGTTCACTCTATGAAGGATATATGTTGTACTGTGATAAGAATTTGTCACACACTCTCCTTCCCCTTGAGACTGTGGTACTGAACTCTTATTCCCCTTGCGAATGTCACATCACACCTTCCCAGATCCCATATGTGAGTTATGCATACATCTGAGTTTGGTACTTCCAGACCTTAGGCTGTGACAGATTGCACACTATCAGCTGCTCCTCCAAAGCCTGGCAGGTCAGGTAGCAATGAGGTCATACCCTGTTAGTCTAAGAGCTAGTCTCTGAAGGCTTAGACACTAATTCCCTCTATGTCAAACCACTTGATGTGTTATTATGAATCTCCCCTCTGTTGAATGCAGTCACTCCTAAGAACTATTGGATAAAAATTATACTTCAGACTTTATTTAGACTTTACATTCCACAGAGGTATACTTTCATCCTAACTGAGCAACTAGACTTTACTAATTTTGCAACTCACTCACTATGTGGTTAATATACCACATCTATCAAGTGCATTCCCTGTGGGTTTTGATCTTTGTATCCCCACCCCCTGCATCTTCAAGCATTGTGAACCTAAGAAAAAGATATCTTTGTGTAGAAATAAAAGGTGTAATTTGTGAAATCATACTCTGATTATCTCCTTTTTGTAACTGTAGAAAACATTTGGTCACATGACATTTGTCATGATTTCACTGGCCAAAAGCATCAGACAGCAAAAGGCATGAAAGTAGAAGTAGTGGAGGGGTAAGGATTTGGGGCAATCAGTGGGCTCTGCTTTGAAAACTCTTCATTCCAATGAGGCCTATTTGTATTCCCCTTACTTTATTTCATTTGAGTGTTTTTTTTTTCCTTTTTCCTTACCAAAGAATTCCCAATCAAGGAAACAAAAAATGTAATTCCTCCTGTGATTTCCCTTGAGACTTTAGGACATAGCCAACCTGGCCAGCTTGACTTCCGCTGTGTGTCTTTCTCATGGCAGAGAGTATGTGGGCCAGCCAGAAGACACACTAGACTGTTGACAAGCAGAGACTGATGAATTCAACCCACCTTGGAGAAATGGAAACTTGCCCAAATTGCACATTCAAGGTAGCCTGGTGGGATCTTCCCCTTCTGGCCAGAGTTGCTCTCAATGGGATTGTTTAGAGAGGAGCACTGGGTGGGTTCAGCCTCGGGGTCCCAGGTGTAATTGTTCTCAGCACCATGTGGAGTCCAGCCACTGGAGTGCCAGCCGATGAGAAGGATACCAAAGGGATATTTGTCTCAAGGAGAGAGGAAGGACTGGCATACAGTAAATCCATGGGTTGGAATCCAGTTGATCAAGCTGGGATCCAGCTTCAGGCCTAAATCTGAGCTGCGGTAAAGGCCAGGCCCCAACCCATGACAGAGGGCATTACTGCTCCACGTAAGTATCTGAAGTTTTGCCTCCCCTGGTGTAAGAAATGAGGCGGTATATGACTCCCATGTATGGGGCAGACCTAGCTCCCAGCCAGGGACCACAGAGTGGAGTATGTGTGTGTGCTCGCGCGCATGCGTGCATGCGTCTGTGTGTGTGTGTGTGTGTGTGTGTGTGTGTGTGTTTATCATTGTACATCAGTGGGGATGGTGCAGGTAATTACTATAGAAGCCAGCATCCAGAAACCTGGGTATCTAGGTAAGAGCTTCCTCTAATTTCTTCCCTTCTGGGGAGGGGCAGCTAGGAACAGTTTGGGAGCCTCCGAAGGCTGCTAATGCTCCTGCCATTACTGGTGGTCCTAGTGGTCCATATGCCTCACCTACAACAACTGCTCCAGAGCCTGATGCTGGGAGTTATATGGGTGATGAGAACATATGAACCAGAACAAGTTTAACTCCTTGACCCCTCACTGACCTGGCAAGAAGAGAAGTAAAATCAATTCTGGTAACCTGAGCAGTAGGAGAAAGCAGGCCAGAGTAACAGGGAACTGTCTTTCCCACCTGCACAACAGGGAGGAGGAGGATAAAAGAGCCAATGCCAACACAATGATCTTGTAGTGGTGCCTTCTACAAGGCAGATCCTGGGCTGAATAGTTGGATGCAAAGCTCCATGAGATGGGTGAAGTTGGGGCACATATGTAGACACATATATACAGCATGCACAATGGGAGAGAAGTCAAGTGCTGTCTGAGCCCAGAGAGGCAAGACCAGCCAGCTTGGTCAGGGAGTCCATACCCACCAGCATGAGCTAGGTAATGCTGCAGTAACAAACAATCCCCAAGTCATAAGGGTTGAGAAGGGCCTTTCTCCATTGTGGGATGGCAGGGGATGCTGCTCCACACTGCCATTCTTACTTTGGGGCCTAGGTTAAAAGAGCAGTTGCCATCTGGAATGTTACTGGCATGGGAAAGATGATTCTAGAGAGTCCCACATGGGCAGGCAGATGCTTAAGCCCAGAACTGCTACACATTACTCCTGCCCATGACTCATCAGCCAGAACTAGTTACACAGCCTCAAATGCTACAGCTCTGGAAAGGCAATGCTATTGTGTCCTGGCATGTGGGAAAGTGAAATCCAGTGACTAGCACTTAAGACTGCTACAGAATGTTGGAGGTACTTCCCAAGGAGCAGAAACCTGGGGTCAGGCTTCCTGAGGACACAGGCAATGAGACAGAAAAGTGGGGAGCACCTTCCAGACTCAGAGGTGTTATGGAGACTTAAAAATGTGAGGTGTGTTTCAGGACCCTTGAGGACATCAGTGGAACTAGAGCTCGGGGTGGCAGGTGGTGGAGGGGAGGGTGACCTCCATGTGACACTTCTTGCGAGCCTTCCTTGGGGACTCAGAATCTGTCCTGCAGCAGTGTGCAGGCAGCAGGCATCTTTGAGCAGCATAGTGCTGGGGATGCTTGAAAGGGAAATACCCGGGAGGATTTGGGGAGCTATATTGGGCCCTTGGCTTCCCAGGCAGAGTCCTGCAGTCAGCTTGCCTCAGCCTTCACTGTCTTTGTTTTCCTGGATAATGCTTTTTATATCCTGTCCTACTCAGCACCCAGTTTTATTTTAAAGAATTTTAAAACCTGATGTTGTGACTGGGGTGCAGTTTGGGATTCTTTGGGTGAATGAAATTGTGGTTTTTGTTGGACTTTGGAGACAATTTACATGAATGATATCATTGAGGCCAAGAACTTGGGGACTCCTGCATGTCTCTGAAGCCATTCCCCTGACTCTAGTTTGAGCTGTACTTCACAGGTTGCAACAGGACCAAGGGAGGGCAGTATGATGTGATGAGACCTTTGAGGACAGTTGTCTCTGAAGAAAGGCACGGCTGCATTCTCAAGTTCCCGTCTCTCTAGATAAGTCCCTTGTCAACATAAACGGAGGTGGCAGAGCAGGAAGGGCACTGTGAAGAGTTGCAATGTGGAAGGGCTTAGCCTAAAATACTTTTTTCAAGGTTGAGTCCTCTGCACCTTATTGGGAGCCCTGCACTGTGACAGAGGCATTTTCACAGATGATGCTCCTGAGCCACCTCTCTCCTGCTTGCATGGATAGGAGAGGACCTTGGTTCTCATTCCCAGGAGGGTAAGCATTAGAGCAAACACTTTTAATTGTCTTCTTCCCTACATCCCTGCACTTGCTCCTTCTGGGAATTGCATCCTTTCTGTTGGTGACCTTGACACTCATTGGCCATGTTCCTGGGGAGCAGGGTCACAGAGTGGGCTGACCTCTGTTTCACTCCATGGTCTCTTGCACAGACACAGCCTGCCTCAAAGAGCTTCTCTTCCCTCAAATCACCATTGCTGTACTTCCCCTCCAGCAATGCCATCTTCCACTCTGGAACCAGATGGAGAAGACAAACTGGTCCTGTGCTGTGGGCCTAGCTATGCTCAGTTCACGGGATCCCCAGGAGGACATTCTGTTTTGGCCTCAGATACAAACCACTTTCTGTGATGTTTCTAGTACCAGAGATCCCCCAGGAAAGCTGATCCTTGCTTTCCCATTTAGCCATTCATGTCCCGTTTTTTGAATGCAGAAGGAGGAAGGGTAAACCAGCACCACACAGCATTAATGTTTCCTGAGGTCCGCAAAGCATAAGGTTTTGGTGTTCTCTCTGTTGTCCTTCTGACCCCTGTTCATGATTATGATAAAATAGTCCCTGGGCTGGGAACCAGAAACACAAGATTTGCATTGTAGAGCGGAGCCTCTGGTGAGGCAAGAAGGATGGATTAGAGGCAGAGGGCTAGAAACATAGGCCCAAAGAGGCTATGGCAAGAATTTAAGAAGAAAGGGGTATCCATTAGGGGATCCAACAAGAAAAATACAACCAGTAGGAGATGCATATGAGAAGATTTGTGGGCAGGAATTGCCTACATAATTGTGGGGTTGGGTAGGCAAGTCTAAAACCCATAAGGCAGACGGTCAGGAAGGACAGGCTAGAATTCTGAACTGTGAGGGGAAGCTACTCTCTCTCGGTGGGCATTTGCCTTCCTCAGGGAGGCCTCAGCCTTGATCCTAAGGCCTTTCTACTGGTCAAATCCCTTACATTGAGTCAGTTGATTATGGATTTGAATCATATCAACAGAACCTCAAGCCATGTGTTGTGGTGCACACCTGTAATCCCAGCAACTCAGGAGGCTGTGGCAGGAGGATTGTGGGTTCGAGGCCAGAGCAACTTAGTGAGACTCTGTATCAAAATAAAAATTTAAAAAAATATGGGGGCTAGAGGTGCAGCTCAGTGGTAGAGCACTTGCTAGCATGTATGAAGCCCTAGGTTCAACCCCCAATACTACAAAAACAAGGCAAAACAAAGCAAAAAACAGATTTTCACAGGCACCCCTGGAACAGTTTGTCTGAACACTTGGGGATAGTAACCTAGACAGGCTGACACATAAAATGACCACTCCAAAGGGCTTTGTCCATTCTCCATACACCAGAGATTCCCACATCTTACGAGACTCCCTGGAGGGGTTCTTAGTATTGCCTCGAGTATAGCTGTGACACCAGAATGCACCCCAGCTGGCGGGGTCTCCCTTCCGCCCAGAGTGTTGAGGAGCCTGACTGTGGAAACAGGGCCTGCTCATTACAGACCCATCCAGAGGTCCGCAGCAGGATTTTCCCACCCTCCACGCAGAGACCCCCAAGATCTGAACTCCCTCTTGCCTCAGGTGTAACAAGGGGCTACTCATGCCTGATTCAGGGGGTGTGTTTTAGGATTAGCCTAGCTAGGGCTGAGTTGCTGACTGTAGCCAGACAGGTGAATTGGAGCTTCTTTCTGATGGAGACTGGAAAATAACATATAGAACCAGCCTCTGGTCTAAATGCCTTCACTGAGGAGCCTGGTGCGCCTCACCTCTTACCCATCAGTGATCTATGGTTTTGTTAGCACGCTAGATTCCACCAACATAAGAACAAAACTCAACTTTTAAATGCATGAATCAGTATTCTAGCAAGCCATGTGGAGCTATTTCAAGAAGTGTGGTAGAAATGACATTTATGTGACTCGTTTCCTACAGAATCTCAGAAAACGCCCACTTCTCTTCTCACATCTAACTGAAATGTTCCCTCTTTAGTGAAGGCTGCCCTAATGTCCCCAGGCCTGGTGTGTGCTTCATCCCAGGATGACCACTGATGACAGATGTCTAAACACAGACTCAGCCACTTGCTGCTTGGCTCAGGCACTCACCACCCACCTCTCACCTCCAACCATCATCCCTAAATACTCATCCAGCATCCCCATTGCTGCCTGCTAGTGGATTTGGTGCCTCATTCTCTTTGGTGAGTGGGATGAAGGGGGTCTAGAAACCTGCTCCCTTCACATCTGCTGTCTATTGTCTCAGGAATGAGCCTCTGAGTGCCCAGGAGAAATTGAGCTGCATCTCTTTCCCTCTCACGGGTATCTACCATGTTCTAGGCACTGTGCTGAATGCTTTATCTGGATCAGGTCAGTTATTCTTTGATACAATGTGAATAGCAATTAACACATATATTTTCTTTCTTCTATATTGCAATCACTTTCCTAAGAACTTGGAGCATATTATATAAACCTCAAAACTCTACAGGTAGATACTATAACTGTTCCCCATTGTACAGATGGTAAAACTGAGCTTAAAGCACTTATCCAAAGTCATACATGTTAGCAAGTGACAGAGCTAGTTTGTAAATTCAGGTTCATCAGCTCCACAGCCAATGTCTGTAACCATTACCCCCCAATGCCTCTGTAAAACAGACTAGAAGTTTCTGTCCCTATTTTACTTTGTCATTTGTGCTTCTTCCTTCCCTAGACACACACATTCAGTGTGGGATCCTAAGATACTGTGGTTAGTTTGGATTTGTGTAACTGGAACTTTGGGCTCCAGAGTCCTCTCAGCAGCCCAGGTCATTCCACAGCTCCTCCTTTATCTCCTGTCCTGGCCCTCTCACCATCCGAAGCCCTCCAAAGAGCCATGGAGTTGAATAAGTCTGACATCCAAGTGTCTGGTGAGTTATGAAACTTGGTCCAGGCTATTCTTTCCTCTTCTGTCCCATTGCACTGCCCCAGGCTGTGTCTCTGTCTCTTTGCTGGTTTGAGAGCTCATTTAGAGCAGACACTGCATCTTGTTTGCCTTCCTCTCCTCAGGTCCTGACTCAAAGGAATGAGTGAGGTCTGCTGCCTTAGTGGGAAAACCCCTTTGAAGGGTTGGGGTGGAAATGAGGCCAATGGGAAAAGTTAAGGGGATTTGCGGGGGTGGGCTGAGCCTTCATAGCTGCTGGCTAGGAGCAGATTGGAGAGCAGTTTGTATTTCCACTGAGATCCAGGGACTTACGCTGCTAAGAAACTCACATCAGCACCATGGTTTTGGCCAACATTCCCTGGAGCTATGCAGGGGTGTTGACAGGGCCACCCCCTGCTTCTGTCCAAGGGTCACAGTGCGGATTTCTCTGCCATTTGCACTTATTAAAATTCACTGTTATTTCCAGGGAAAGAATGCAGACATAAAAACAGTGCATGTTTAAAGCATGCCTGCAGTCATACTATTGTGGCTTCCAATCCCATCAAATCTTGGAAACTAAGCCTGATCAGTACTTGGATAGGAGACTGCCTGGGAACACTGGGTGCTCTAGTCTTGGGAGAAGCAGCAACCACTCCCCCAAAATAATCAGCCATTGAAAACCCTATGAATAGCAGAGAAGCAGTAACAATACTGATTCGTCTGTTGTTATGTAGGGTCCCTTTGAGTTGGATACCAACTCGATGGCACCTAACAACAACAACAATAATATGTTTAAAGCTTGGAGGAAGAAAATGAGGGAAGAACAAAAGGGATGAAGAAGAGAGGGCAAGAGGAAAGGAAAGAGGAGGGGGAGAGTGGAGAAGATGGATTAAAAAAATGCAAAAATACAGCAGGAAGGAGAGGATATTTCTAGACAGACCTCAAGAGGCTCCATGGCTGGGATGTTCAACCCAAACTCACAGGTTGGCAGGTGCTTATCACATCTCCACTACCTGTCTCCAGAGTCTCAACTTTGCCTCTTATAAAACGGGCCACAAAAAAATTTATCCTCCATTCTAAACTGCCCCAAAGAAGGACTCTGGTATGATCTCCAGAAGGTAAGGACTCCTTTGCCAAGGAGTTTTGCCAAATTTGAAAGAGCTTTACACTGAGATGGAGAAAGAGTCATTCGCAGATGTCCAGGGGGGCTGTGGAAGGTGGGGAAGCCACACACAGTTTTTGGTTTGAGAAGCAATGGAGCAGGGGGCTGCACATAAGGGTGAGGGTCTCTTGGCGAGAGCAGAGCTTTGAAAGAAAGCACAACTTGGACAGCAATGAGCACACTTGTGGGTCTCTCAAACGCTGAGGATCCTAAAGCACTGGTGTTTACATTTTAAAAATCTATTGTTCAATTGATTATATTGTATAATCAAATTGGGAATACTTTCGGACACCAGAATACCCAAGAGCCACTCCGTGAGCCCTCAAGAGGTGACATAATCAGCTATGATATACATACTGGGAAACACCACTGTGCACTGGGCAGAAAGTGAGTGGAAAAGGCAAATCACATCTTTGTGTGGTTAGAAGAAGAGTTTTGGTCTCTCAGATACCCAGATGCTCCCTGGACCAAACTTTGAGAACCTGTCATCTGGAGGCAGAATGTGGCCTGTGACGGAACTCCTGCTGTTACTCCCCAAGACCTCAGATGAAATGAGCCCCCTCATGCCATCACAGCTGCAATTGGGTGTTTTGAACTATGTACACCAGGGGATAAATAAACAGCTCAGAATGATTCACTTAGGGGAGCCAAATTGGAAGGAGCCAGGAAGAAATTGTTGTTGTTGTTGTTAGGAACTGTTCAGTCAGTTTCGACTCATAGACACCTTATAAGTGTTTGCAATGGCTAATTATTTTGAGATTACTTCAGGAGTGGATTGCCAAATCCTTCTCCCATTTTTGTGGTGTTGCGGATTGAACCCGGGTCCTTGGAGAGTGTGGAGCAGCACTCTACCAACTGAGCTAAACCTCAGCTGCAAGGAAGAAGTAGAGTCAGGAATTTTCAGAAATCATGAACAGGCTCCATATGAGCTGTGAATTTTGAGAGTTTGGACCCAGTTTATCTAAATCCGCTTGAAGCAGAAAGACTCCATATATTATCTAGATTCAAATTTATTGTTGTGAGGTCAGAAATGTGACTCTCCCCCAAAGCCTTGAACCCCTTGGCATCATCTGTACTCCTCCTACGAGGTCAGTGTCGGCCCCCAACCCCTCCCCTTTCCGAGGGCTTGAGGAAACAAGAAGCAATGCAATCAAAATGAAATGTCAATTTTTTTTTAATTCAAGGAATATCTGAATTTGCAAAGAGCCAGAATGCAATTAGCATACTCTTGTCAGAATAGGAGTTGGCTCTGTGAGCCCACGTTGCCTCCATTTTATGAAGACTGGCCTCATTCCTGCAATTTTGTTTGCTTTCTGCCCTGTTAATGGCCAAACCAGAACAATAAACAGGAAATCAGTGGCGAGTGTTTCTGACCAGCAGGGCATGGCCTTGAGGGTCTTGTGGAGGGGAGAGAGGAACAGAGGGTCTGCTTATGACCTTTTGCTTGGGAGAAGAATAAATGAAGTCCTGCAGCCCCCTGACCCAGCAGCACTTTTTGTAACCTTAGCCTCCTGGGTCACAGTGCTTTGGGACAGAAGCCAAGAAAATGGGGCATATGGTAAATAATAACTGTGTTAACTTGGTATATAGATGAGGCCCTCGGGGGAGAGGGGAAATTATAGTTTCCCAGGCAGGGTCAGAGTGGCCTTTAAATTGGTTCTACAGGGGCACATTCTCTGTTATGTGACATTTGTCTGCAGTTACTGCTGCCTGCTGGACCCTTCCCCTGCCCTTAGTTGACCTTGAAGTTGCTACTGGGAGTTGCCCCCTGGACCCCATTCCTCCTTTGATCGCTGCCACAGGAGGTTTACAGCCCTTGGTGCACGGGCATTGGGCTCCTTCCCAGTCCCCTCCTGTGTGGCCACACTCCTGCTGGATCCCCTTCTCTGAGCTCCATCAAATGACATGACACCGCTCCTTGAATGAACACAACCTGAGGATATGACCAAAGCAGTTTTCAGGTTTTTTTTTTTTTTTTATGCTGTCGAACTCCCTTGAAAATGTAGAGAGTGAGGCCCATTTTTCCCTTGCCTGAGGATGAAATCTCTGTCTCAGACAGGCCCCATAATTTCCTCCTAGCTTTTAGGTAATAGAAAGAGCTCTGGTCACTTTAAACCACCAATACCGTCTCAGTTCAGTAATTAAAATGTTCTTGTCCTAGATAATAATAATTCTGGACTTGTTTAACTGCCAGCCGAAGGGGTTCTTTGCAGCAAGGCTGAGGCCGGGTCTTTGGCTCGCTTCTGACCCCAGCGTCTCTCCTTTCCAAGCCTAACAGGGAATGTCTGAGGTTTCCGACACTTTCAGAGCTTGGCTGGTGGTGTGGGGCAGAGGGGAGAGGGGAACAGGGGGAGGTCTCTGGGAAGCTGATGTGGATTGGCAGACTAGATTTCCTCTCTGGTCACCTTTGTCCTGCCTCACATGCACCCCTGGGCCTCTAGTCGGCCACATGACAGCAGCAACTTGTTGGAGTCCCTGTGCCCAGGTCTAGATGGTCCCTTGGCAAAATGTGGTTGACTGGAGGACAGCACACTCTCCAGGTGGGGAGAGTCTGTCTGTGTTTCCCATCTTAGCCTCACCATCCTGTATTTCTCAGGCTGACAGCCAAGCCTTTAAAGATTCCACAGCTCTGTGTGTATGCGTGTGTGTGTGTGTGTGTGTGTGTGTGTGTGTGATCAGTGCAAGGGTTTCCTCATCTACAGGGGTCCCATCACAGCTCTTGGGGGTCCCATTATGCAGCTTGAGGTAAAGGAGGTCATTTTCCAACTTGGTCCCTGTTTAACTCCCCCCCTCCTTCATCTCTGTCTCTCTATATATCTTTCTTCCTTTTCCCTCCTTCCCTCTCCCCTCCCATCCCCTTCCTTCCCCTTCTCTTCTCCTTCCCCTTCTCTTCTCCTTCTCTTCTCTTCTCTTGTCTTCTTTTTGAGACAGGGTCTCACTCCAGGATGGTCTGTGACTCACCATCCTCCTGTCGCCAAGCAGCACAGTGCCTCTTGGGGTCCTTGGTCACACTGACAAAAGAATTTAAAAACAGACCCAGAAAGGAACTTAGAGGGTAATTTATTTAGAGTCAGAAAAGGGAGATTAGCCTGAGTGCCCGGTCAAGCAGGCTTGGGATTTAGACCGTGTGGGGACAGGGAGATGGAAAGACAAAGAAGAGAGAAACTTATCTGAGATAGAAATCAGAAAGCAGGCAGGTCCAGTCGTGAAAGGCTAAGAACAGGTGCATTTATACTTCTGAGTTAGAGGTCAGGAAGCACGCAGGTCCAGAACTGAGGCTGCTGACAAATGTGTACGACTGCGAGTGAATGTGGGCATCTGCAGCCATCGGTGGAGTTCTGGGGGCATTGCAAATATCTTTGTGCATTGTTTTCTCTGTGGACTGTGCAGCATGGGGTGGGACTTTTAGGGTTAAGTCCACATCTCATTGAGGGGACAGATGTTCCTCCCTCTTTTTGATTTTGTCTTCAGGTGTGTCAGATTTCTTTCACCCTTTGGATTTGGTGGGCCTTCGTAACTGTAAAACAGGTTTTTTTCCTCATTGCAAGAGGGATTTTGATCCCCTTTTTAGCCCAGACATGGAGGGATCTGTTGCCTTCACATGTAAAGGAAGTTACTGGTCACTGACCAGGCTACTTGTAAAGGTGCTACTCATTACAGATTGTTGTTGTTGTTATGTGCCATCAAGTTGGATCCAACTCATAGAAAACCCTATGTACAACATCAGGTTTTCAATGGCTGATTGTTTGGGGATTGTTTTGGGAGTGGGCTGCCAGATCCTTCTCCCATTTTTGTTGTGCTGGGAATTGAACCCAGGGCTTCAGATAATGCAGAGCAGCACTCTACCAACTGAGCTAAACCCCAGTCCCAGTTACAGATTAGGGCATTTATAAAAGGGTATTGTCTACCAGCCACTCTGCTATTTGCAAAAGATACCATCTACCAGGGAAGCACTGACCACCAACCAGATCAAGCCTTTTGTCTCAGAGGAAACTCACACTGATATTTACATCTCAAAAAGTTGCTAGGAAGCATATAGCTGCAGAGGGGCCTATTATTTCCTTTCTTCCTGTCTAGCATCCCCTACCGTGTCTGCCTCAGCCTCCTGAGTGCTGGGATCAAAGGTGCGCACCAGTATGCCTGGCTTCTCTTGGGTGTTTTGGTTTCAGTTAGAAATTCCTGCTGAGAGGTCCAAGGATTGCAAACCTGTTCTCATTCTCCCCACCCTGGGATGCAGCATCCGTTACACTCATCAAATGCCCAGGGTTTACAGCCTTTCCTTCTGGGAATAGTGCACCTGTCTGTGTAGGAAGCTGTCCTGCCTCCTTTCCATCCAGGTGTCTCGGTGGGAGTGGCCCATCCCAGCCCCAGAAGTGAGTCCTGTTGGGCTTCGGTCAATTAGCATTTTCTATCTCTCTAGTCACAGGGACTGCCTTAGCCACAGTCTTCTAACCAATCCAAGCAAGGAGGAGAGAGGAGACTGAGGACTCAGCACAGGTCCCTGTCCTGTATGAGTGACCAGAAGACACTACCTCTGGTCTCTTGGACAGTGGGGCAGGAGGGTGGGGCTGTGAGGTTCACTTTGCTGTCACAAGTGGAGAGTATATGAAGCTACCAGGGACCACCAAGTGGATCCTGAGGGTGAGCCAAGACTACAGAATGCTTAACCTTGGTCAGGAGAAACCAGGTCCCCTGACATCATTCAAGTTACAAGGCTAGGTTTCCTGAAGCAGAGGTTCTCAACAGGGGTGATTTTGGCCTTTTTCCCCAAGAGGACATTTAGCAACAACTTCAGGCATTTTCTGCAGCCGTAGCCCTGTGGCATCCGATCCCATCAGATCTTGGAAGCTAAGCAGGGTTGGGCTTGGTTAGTACTTGGATGGGAGATGGCCTGGGAACACCAGGTGCTGTAGGCTTGGGAGAAGGACCTGGCAACCCACTCCCAAAAATCAATCTGCCATTAAAAACCCTATGGACAGCAGAGAAGCATTGACAATAGTGTTTCCCCTGTTGTATGTAGGGTCACTATGAGTTGAATACTGACTCAATGGCACCTAACAACAACAAGAGCAGGCATTGGGTTGTCATAACCAGTGGTGAGCCTACAGCTGTACCACTGTGGTGTCTAATTCTGTCAGATCTCAGAAGCTAAGCAGGGTCAGATCTGGTTAGTATTTGGATGGGAGACTGCCTGGGAGCACCAGGTGCTATAGGCTTGGCAGAAGGACGCAGCAACCCACTCCCAACAAATAATCCACCATTGAAAACCCTAAGAATAGCAGGGACAGTACTGTTTCACCTGTTATACATAGGGTTGCTATGAGTTGAACACTGACTGGATGGCACCTAACAACAACAACAACAACCAATGGTCGGGTTGGGGATATGAATGACATTTAGTAAGCAGAGGCTGGGGATGCTGCTATAAATGCCCTGTGATGCACAGGACAGCCACACAAAAAGTATCTGGTGCCAGTGTCAGTAGAGCTGAGGTGGTGAACTGTATCTCCAATGTGTCAAAACGGTATCTGGACGTTTCTATTACAGGAGTCAATGTGTCTCCTTTCTTCTTCCCTACTTTCCTTCCTTCCCTCCTTCCCCTCCCTCTCTCCCCTCTCTCCTCCCTCCCTCCTTCTTTTCCATCTTCCTTCCTTCCTCCCTCCCTCCCTTCCTTCCTTACTTCCCTCTTTCCCCCCTTCCTTTATTTTTAAATCAATTTGAGGGTTTTTTTTTATTTGTTTGTTTGTTTTGTGACTTGCAGTTGGAAACAGTGGCACCTCCCTGCCCCATGGCTCTCCTCAGGCCTGCAGTTTCCCTCTTGGGTATCATCCTGGTTACTCTTGCCTCCATGTGGGCACATTTCAGGAAGAGGGTCCTCTCCTCCCCATCAAGAATCCCATCTCCTTAAGTCTAAAAGATGCTCAGATACAATTTTGCTCAAACAATTCAAGGTCACTATTTAAAATTTTTATTGTGAACTATTTCAGACTTACAAGATGAGAGAGAGAATGAGCCCCTTCCATACCCAACTCTGGCTTAATAAACATGTTCCTTTTGCAATAGCACTTCCTCTTGCTCCCCTAGAGAAACTAGCATTGCAAATTTGTTGGTTACTGTCTATGCATATTTTTATATCATATCACTTCCTTATGTATTCCTAAGCAATATGTGATATTGTTTTGAATTTTTTATATAAATGATATCATATTGTGTGTATTCTTTGGTAAATTGTTTTTTGTGTGTTTCTCAGAATCCTCCAGACTGCTTTAGTTTGGTTTGGGTTATTCAGGTTTATATGGTATTCCACTGCATGAATTTCTATATCCATTCTCATAGTGAAGCCCAGTCCAGGTTTTTCCCAAGCAAAAATGATGCTGCTCTGAAGATTCATCAGCCTGTGTCCTGGTGCAAAAGCATCCAGTTCATTCTATAGGAGATGGAATTGTTGGGCTGTAAGGACACAAATACTGCTCTTGGCATTCATCTACTTTTATTACTCCTGAATTTAGAGTCTGCACAAAGATTATGTGAATAAGTGTGGTGGAAAAATCCAATGACCTCCTGAAGTGCTTGCTCCTAATTTCTGGAACCTGTGATATGTTGCCGTACACAACGAAAGGGACTTTATAGATGAGATCAAATTAAGGATCCTGAGATGGGGACTATCCTGGTTTATCCAGGTGGGCTCAATGTAGTCACATAGGCCCTTACAAGGGGGACTCAGGGAGATAAAAGTCTTAGAGGGCTACATGACAATAGAAGCAGAGTTTGGAGTCAAGTGAGGAATAGTCTAAAGAATGCAAGAGGTGTCTAGAAGTTGGAAAAGGGAAGGAAATCGATTCTCCCTTACAGCTTCTAGAAGGAATGCAGCCCTGGTGGCCCATTTTAGATTTATGATCACCAGAAGTGTAAGATATTCAATCTATGTTGTTTAAGTCTCTCAGTCTGTGGTGATCCATTATAGGAACAGTAGGATACTAGGTGCAACACAATAAGCAAGGCCACCCCACAACAACATGGGGAAGGCAAAGCTCCCCTCTGGGTCTCCCCACACCCATAGCGATGCCTGCCTCAAAGCAGACTATCTTAGTCTGTTTGGACTCTAAGACGATACCTTAAACGAGGCAGCTTTTATCAACAACAGAATTGGTTCTCATAGTTCCAGAGGCCAGGAATCCACCATCAAGTTTCCAGCAGATCAGGTGTCTGGTGAGGACCCACTTTCTCACAGATGGCACTGTGTCTTCCTGTGGCAAAGGCAGCTTCCCAAGGCTTTATTTGTAATTCATTTATTTAATTTCTCATTTCTAGGGATTCTGATCCACTTTCTTAACCACCTCACCACCTGCCCAAGGTCCCATTTCCTATCATCATGTTAGGGGTTGGGATTGCCACATGTGTATTTTGATGGTAGGATATAAGCATTCAGACCATTTGTTGTTGTTGTCAGGTGCCATCGAGTCAGTATCCGACTCATAGTGACCCTCTGTACAACAGGGGAAACACTATTGTCAGTGCTTCTCTGCTGTTCATAGGGTTTTCAATGGCAGATTGATTTTTGGGAGGGGGTTGCCAGGTCCTTCTCCCAAGCCTACAGCTTCTGGTGTTCCCAGGCGGTCTCCCATCCAGGTACTAACCAGGCCTGACTCTGCTTAGCTTCCGAGACCTGACGGGATCGGATGCCACAGGGCTATGGCTGCAGGCATTCAGACCATAGACATTTAAAAAATGTCTAGTCCTTTCTCTTTCCACTTATTTTTCCTAGTGATGACCGCTCCGGCATCCTTGTAGGTCCCATCAAAGAGGAAACAGCCTAATATAGGGTTTAATGTGGGAAAATCTAGAAAACTCCTCAGAGGCCTTAACAAAAGAAAATCACTTTTTTCATGTTTCAGGCTCTGCCCGAGGTGCCTTCACATGGCATCTCATTTAAGCCTCACACTAACCCAGGGAGGTAATGATAGTGATGTCATCTAAACCAACTACTTATTAGTGAGACCTTATTATTGGTTCCAGACTCCATTCAAAGGATCAGCTTATACAGCTAGGCATGGTTTTCTCCTTTTTATTTATTTTTATTTTTTATTAGTATTTTATTTATACATGTTAGTGGAGTAAATAGTAACAAATCATTTGATGTATCCATTATGCAACTATTAAATCAGTTTTGCTTACACTTTCTTCTCCTTAAACATTTTACAGAGCAAAATAAATGGAAAAAAGTAAGAATTGTAGTTAACATTTAATGACAGTTGTATACATACAACCATGGGTTATGCCCTGATTGATTTTTTCTTTCCTTTTTCTTCCTTTTTCTTTTTTACACTTTTTTCTTTTGTATATTCAGATTTGCATCCTGTATTTTGCATGTTTTCTCTCCCTCTTTACCCCTCTGTGTTGTTCAGCTTCCCATTCCCCCGCCCCCATCATCCACTTCCCCCTATTAGTCCTGTCTGCACTCATATTGGGTCCACTTGTATTTTCCATTCTTCGATAAATATATTTGTACATTTATGTATGTTTAAGGTAGATTTAGCTCCTGTGTATGAGCAAGAACATGCAGAATTTCTCTTTTTGAGTGTAGGCTATTTTGTCTAAAATGATACTCTGCAGTTTCATCCATTTTGCTGCAAATGAGGACATTGGAGGAGGCTAAGTGACTTGTTCAAGTCTCCAAAGCTGACATGTTATGGAGCAAGGCTTTATAACCCAGATCCACATGGTCTCAAAGTTTCTGCTGCTTTTATGACAATTTTCTGAGAAAATGACTGTAAAGCGAATTCAAAGCATTCTTTTCCCTTTGTAGCCCACAGCCCTAGTCCTCCTCCTCCTTCCTGCCAATGCCACATATCCACCATGAATCCCATCCCCTCAATCCTAGAGGTGTCATTTAACTGGTGTCACACCCTAATGGGAACATAACCATCCCTTTTAAGGATGTGTAGGTTTTTTGTTGTTGTTGCAATTGGCTTTATATTTTGTCTTTTATTTTGTTCCATAATTGAATAAAGTTCCAGTTAAAAATATCAAGAAGAGACTTTCATCTTAAGTAGCAGAGACTTTTTTCAAATTGCTGTCAATTTAAGAAATTGTATGAGTTTTTATTTTGCTTATAAAATGTTAATAAATATATTGAAACAAAAAGGGACAAAATATTTTAAGAAATGTTTAAACTAAAAACATAATGCCACTTGCAACAAAAAGAAATACCTATACGTTCTTTAAAAGGTTATGGGTCTTAGTGATGGGATGCCATTGTTTGTGTTCCTGCTAGGAAACATCACCAGTTAAGTGATATGTATGTTCTGTGTTTATCTATCATGTTTCCTGGAAGAGAATTGTGTATCTGCTAGTACTAAATCAGGTTGAAAAGACACTTCCAAACCAATATAGTAATGATTACAGAGGATGGGAAAGCCTTCCCCAGTTCTAATTCCCAGGCAAATCTCTCCCCCTCCATCTGCTGATGATAACTTTCTGGCTTACTGCCTCTCTCATCAGAGGCAACTGAGGGTGTTTGTAGGGAAACTGTAACGGGCTGCTACCAACACATTCTTAAGTGTGTGTTTGTTTATTTGTGTGTGTGTGTGTGTGTGTGTGTGTGTGTGTGTGTGTGTGAATGTGTACCTACATGCACTTAGTGTGCATGCATGTGAGGGGTTGTCTGCTATCTGAATCCCTTTGCAATGGCTGGATTAGATCAAAGGTCCTAAGCCTGGAGATCACTGCAGTCTGATGTACTGATGAAGTAGACAAGAGAGATCCTGGGCATGAGTGATGAGGCTTCAGTGGTCTCTCCAGAAATGGCAGTTTTATGGGCCAGAAGGGTATTCCATCTTTACTTTAAAAGTTGCCTATATGGCATCTCAGTTTGCCTAATTTCAGGTAGCTGTGATGACATGATTAAGTATAGCACAATAGAATGTGTGTAGAAATGAAAGGTAGAACGTCGGGGTCATTTCTAATGGAAGACAGGCCACCTCTCCTGGATGAGACTTTATTTTCCCTGAAATCTGGGACTGACTTCACGAAACAGAGCTATCCATCAGCCTAGACTGTCTGGATTATCATCCAAGTGTGAAATCAACTTCTACTTTACTTAAACCACTTCATCTTGGCGTGTTTTTATAATAGCAGTTAAGTCATTTTACCCTAATTAATATAACTATGCTCTATACAGCACCAAGAGACAGTTACTGAGGCTTTACATTTGCAGTGAGAATTAAAATTGTTGGGGGGGGGATGTGCTCACTTTGGTTTTTTACCCACATGGAGTACAAACTGGAGCCTTCTTTCCATCTCTACTTTACTTTTGAGTATATGGTGGAAATGCATCCTTAATTGGGGTTAATTTCTATCGTTAGACCATATGGTGAGAATGATTAACATTTAAAGCACACTTTAATACTCTCAATAAATCCAATGTAGTCAGAATTTTCTTCCAGCATCAAAAGATGACTTGTGCCTTGGTTGTGCTATTGGTAAGGATTGAAATGAAGGACCTTATTACATGAAAAAAAAATGTTTTAAAATATGCTTATTCTCCCTTCCCCAACTCTTGGATAGAATTGGATTTACCTAAGTTTAACATATGGGAGAAGGGCCTGGCAATCCACTCCCAAGGCAATCCTGAGACAGTCAGCCATTGAAAACCCTATGAGGGTCGCTATGAGTTGGATACCGACTCGACGGCACCTAACAACAACAACAACAAGTTTAACATGTATATGAAGCAATTCAGCATAAATACCAGTGGCCAATAGCTCTGCTGCCAGGAAGCAAATGGACTCCGAATTCTCGAGGCCAGAGAGCTCCCAACCCATCTGGTTTGCTTCAGGGGAGGTCCTGCCTTGGGGTGCAGAGTTGGACACAGTGATTTAATGAGATTGCTTTGAGCAAAGCTAGGCAGCCCCCAGAGTGGCAGAGGAAGCAGTTGCTTGCATGGGTAATTATTGCATTCTCTCAAACAGCAACTCAACTATCTACTGATTTATACCTACAAATCTCCTTACATTGACTTTCTGCTTTAATAGATGTTTCATCACAAGTTCTCACAGTGAATATTTTCTATTATTCATTATTTATATATCATTTTTACAAACTAATGTTATTTATTAAATGTTCATTATGGGCATTTGGTGAAGAAAAATTCACTTATATTCCTATCACCCTGTGTTAGGACCATCTTCATTTTAGCATGATTCCTTTTAGCCTTTGTTCAAATGGATATATTTTTCCTTATTTGTAATTATGTCAAACATACTAGTTGATATCTGTCATTTTTCTTTGTTATTGAAATCTTTCCATGTAGCTACATATTTGTAATTATAATTTTAAGACTTGTGCAAAAGTCTATTGAATGTATGTATTTTCTTTTACTCCACAGCTGCTATAGCCTATAATGGAGAGAGTAATATCCACTTCCCAGAGTCGTTGAAATAATTATATGGAGATATAGTACTAAGCCTAGCACCTGACACAGCACAAGAATGATAGATAGGGTGATGTTTGGACCTAGACTTCCTGGCTTAGAATTCCAGTTTCATTTGTACCTAGCTATCCTTGGGGAATAATTTAACTTCTTTGTAAAATTGTTGTTTTTGTTAGGTGCTCTCCAGTCATATGGACAACCCTATGTACAACAGATGAAACAGTAGTGTCAGTGCTTCTCTGCTATTCATAGGGCTTTCAATGGCTGATTGTTTTTTGGGAGTAGGTTGCCAGGTCCTTCTCCCAAGCCTATAGCACCTGGTGTTCCCAGGTGGTCTCCCATCCAAGTACTAACCAGGTCTAACCCTGCTTAGCTTCCAAGATCTGATGGGATTGGACACCATAGTGGTATGGCTGCAGGGCTGTAAGATGGAGACAGTAGTAATTCCTAACTCATAGATTTGTTGTGAGAATCAAATAAATACTACATATGTTATTTATCACCATCCTTATCTTTATTCCTCTCCAATAAAATTGGTCTTTGCTAAAGTCTAAAAGTCAGCTCTTCATGAACTGAATGTTGTGTCTTACTGCTTTATCTAAAACTCCCACAGCAATAAATAATTAAAAGTTTATCTGGCATGACTATCCCATTGCTTATTTTAAAGGTGATATGGTTAGAATTATCATGATGTATACAGTTGGTGTTTTCTGCACAATGGTTTTTTTTTTAACAAAAATACACAGGTATTTCTGTAATTTTCTTTAAAATACTATAATGAATAGATTTTAGGTGGTATAAAATGTTTTTTGTTCCCCATTGAAATGACTGTGATGTTTCTTGCTTAACCATTGAAATGATATGCCTTTGTTCCTCATTAGATTTACTAGTTTAGGTCCCTGTATCCTATCATTTATTTACTATTCTCTTCCTTTTGAGTTCCTCTGGGTCTTTGTTCTTGTTATTCTTTTCCTGATTCTGCCCATAGCCTCTACACCTACATGAAATGGGAGGCATATTAGTCAAGATTCTCTAGAACCACAGAAACAATGAGATATAGGTAGGTAGGTAAGTAGACAGATAGATGCATACATATATATGTAGATACATAGACAGAGTAGGGGGTTTTAGTATAATGATTTATTCACATGATTATGGTGATCAAGAAGCCCCGCAGTCTGCCAGACTGCAAGCTGGAAGCCCAAGAAAGCCTATGATGTAGTTCCAGTCCAAGCCAGAAGGCCTGAAAACCAGAGCAGCCAGTGAGTACAAAGGCTTGAGAACCAGCAGTATTGGTGTCCAAAAGTAGGAGATGATGGATGCCCCACCTCAAGCACAGAGAGCACTGTCTGTCTTCCTCCACCCTTAAAGACACACCACGGAATGTCTTACCAGCTCTCTGAGCTTCCTTTAGATTGGTCAAGTTGACACATAAAATTCACAGTCCTAGTAGGGAAGTTCATGTGAGATTCACCTGGGCATGGAGGCTTTATGAACACTCCAGTCAACAAATGGACAGGCACTACGTGGTAAAGTAAAAACCACTCCTACTAATTTCTAAGCAAGACTAACAATAAGTACTACTTAAAAGAATGTAATGCATTTAGTGCATTTTAGTGCTTATTTCCTTAATATTTGAAAATTAACCCTAGCAATGTTAAACATTTCACCTATTTTGAACTTACAAGGATTTCTTGTATGTGGTCCTGTGACTGTTACAAGGAACTCTTTGCATAAATCAGCTCATATCCTAGGAAATCTGCATTGCTCTGTCAAGAATATTTTCCAGGACTTATTAACTGTTATATCTGGTAAGAATTTGATTTTTGTGTCTACATGCAATATGCGCATAAATAAGTAAAGCAGGCAGCATTAATAACTGTTAAGATCTTTTAGTACAGCAGATGTTATGCCTAGTGTACCAGATATGAATATGTTTCCTCATTATAAACCACCTTTATTTTTCTGGAATAAATCATATATGCTCCTGGTATATTATTCTTTATCCATAAGACAGATTTTACTTGCTGATACTATATTTTAATACTTCCTGTATGTATTCAAGCATGATATTGGCATAAACTTGACTTTGTTGGGGGTCCCTTTATCAGATTTTAGTCTCTGTATTATTCTGACCCCATAGACTAATATGAACGCCCTAAAATTCTTTGCTTTGAAACATTTTATAGCATATAGGAATCATTTGTACTAGGGATAATTAATAGCACATCTTTGTAACTGTGAATAATTTTGAACTTAAGTCTAACACTTCGTTTTTTTTCTTGCATCAAGTTTGGGATGCCTTATTTTTAAAGACATTTTCTACTTACTTTACTGAAATTTACAAATTTACTGGCAATTTGGTATAATGTACCTTTATAATTTAAAACGTTGTTTCACATTGGTTGTTTTATCATTTTTAATTTTAATTTTGTTAATTTGAGTGTTTTCCTAATTAGCTTTGCTAATTTAGTTCCTGCTATAGTATGGATGGGCTGGGATTTAGCTCAGTTGGTAGAGCACTGCTCTGCAGTCTCTGAGGTCCTGAGTTCAATTCCCAGCACCGCAAAAATGGGAGAAGGACCTGGCAATCCACTCCCAAGGCAATCCCGAAACAATCAGCCATTGAAAACCCTATGAGGGTCGCCATGAGTTGGATACCAACTCGACGGCACCTAACAACAACAACAACATAGTGTGGATATTAAATGCTCCTAAAGGCTGTATGTAAAGTGTTGGAAGGTGGTGGAAACTTTGAGAGGCTCAGCCTTGGAGGGGTCCTTAGGTCATTGGAGGCATGACTCTAAAAGGGATTGTAGAACTCGAGTACTTCCTCTTTTTCTCTTTTGCTTCAAGGCCACCAGGTGGTCAATTTTGCTCTACCATGCGCTCCTGCCATTAACATGCTGCCTTCCTGTAGGTCCAAAGCAATGGGGCTTACCCATCATGGACTAGTACCTTTAAAACTGTGAGCCCAAATAATCCTTTTGTCTTTATAGGTTTATTATCTCAGGTATTTGGCTATAGTGATGGAGAGGTGACTAAAATAATGTCTCTATTTTTCATTTACTTATTTTTTTTCCCTTCTCATTTCCTTTGGGTTTCTATTCCCACTCTCCTTCCCAATAATCTCCTTTGCCCATGGGACATGACCTCTTTTCCTTAGCCATCGTTTTGGCCAATGCAAGCACATATCTTCCAAAAGGTGGGCTTAGCCATTAGATTCTTACTAGAAATGTAATTAAAAGACTCAAAATCTGTAATTGTTAACTGTGGGGAGCCAAGCTACAAGGTCAGAATGTGTACAGACCAATTTTATTGTCACTAGCAATGCTTTATGCAAGGTGAAATTAAAGAAGAGAAGCGTACCAGCCTGAGCTATGGAAACTGGTGGAAGAAAGACAAAAATGTAAAGAGAAGCAGAGACTGGGGACCATGTAACCCCATGGAGATGAACATGGAAAATCCAGTTGCCTTTTTTCCTTCTAGTTCCCATAAAGTCTGACCATACTTCTACACATCTATTTCCAAAAAGATTCCCTCTCTTTTTATATAACTCCTGTTTTATCGTTAAGCTAGTTTCTGTTTTATGTAACCAAACTTGTGTTAAGATACTTTCTTATTTTTTAAAGCTTAACAGTTATTTTACTTAATTGATTTTTTAAATAATAGAATTTAAGATAATTAAGAGGCTGAACTGATGCAGATTCCTTGTTTGCCCCATTAATCACACAGAAGGATTCAGATACTCTGATTCTTTGATAATCTTTGCTTTGCCCTTTTCTGCTTTTCATGACAGCCAGCACTAAGACACAGTTTATTCCTAATGTTTGTCTTAAATTTCTCCCAAGTAGATAAGGTACTGGTTCTTATCTCATTCTTTCTCTGAATTACAGACCCAAATTAGGCAAAAATCAAATCGATATCTCTGTGAATATATATCTACATAGGAAAAAGAGAATTGGAACAAAATAGATCAAAATCTTACAAGCAGTTATTTATAGTTTTTATTTTCTTGTTTGTGCTTCTCTGTTTTCTGCAGTGGGAGTGCATTATTTTATAATCAGATAAATGCAATTATATGATACTAAAAATGAACATTTAATTTCCTCTGAGTCGGATTTTGCTGTAAAACAGAGGTTTTAAAATATATAGCACTTTTGTTTTCATTGATTTTCACACTTGCTATTATTTGGCCTGAATGTAATTTTGCAGAGGACTTTTTCATTTATAAGCTTTAAGGACGTTTAGTCTTTTTAAGCTTATATTCCTAACAAAGCATTATTTACTTGACCATTAGACTTGCGGGAAAATTGGGCCTCAATATTTGTCACTGTCTGCTCTGCACCTGATCTCTGAGCTGGTTCTGACCTGTCTTTTTCAGGCACAGTTAAAACATAAATGGTTGACACAGGTACATTTGTTCACTCATTGCTCTCAACAATTATTTGAACAGTTTGTCCAGCTCTGCTCTAGGGTCTGACAGTGAGATAGAGAAGTGAACAGGTAGATTAAACCATTATTTTCATGAGGTTGACATTTTAAAGGGGAAACAAGCAAAAAAATCATAGCATAACATACAGAAAAAATAATTACCCAGGAAAAAAATGTTTAAGTGGGATACAACAAAGACTAGAGTCTTTTGGAAGGATTCTTGGCAGTGACTGTAGTTATACTGAGATCTGAAAATGTGGGGGAAATCCCTCCAGGAAGTAGCAGCACTGGTGTGAAGATCATAGTGCAGAACAGTCTGAGTATTTTAGAAAGACATAGAAGGCCAGTGTGGCTGGAGGTGAGTGGGCAAGAGGAAGTGCAGTAAGAAATAAACCCAGAGAGGTGGACAGAGGATAGTTCATGAAGGTGCAGGCGAGAGGTACGGGTGTGGCTTTTGTTTTTTATTTGACAGGAAGCCACTTGTACTAGGTACTTTTCTTGTTGCTGTGACAAAATGCCTGACAGAAACAACCTAAGGATGGAAGGATTTACTTTGCTTATGGCTTCAGAGGTATTTAGCCCATCGTGGTGGATAAGGCATGGTGGAACAAAGGAGTACACATCATGGTGGCCAGGAAGCAGAGAAAGTGAGTATAGGAAGGGCCCAAGGCAAGATGTACCCCCCCAAGGACATGCTTCCAGTGACCTACTTCCTCCAGCCTCACCTCCTTCCTTTTCACCACTTCCCAATAGTGTGATCATACCATGAATCCATGAAGAGATTGATTTGTTCCTTAGGTCAGTGCCCTCATGATATAAGCTCTGGAAATGCCATCACAGACACCATGAGAGGTTGGCTTTACTAATCTCCTAGGCACTTCTCAACCCAATAAAGCTGACAATTAAGATTAGCCATTACACCACTGGAGCATTTTAAGTAGTTAATTGACATGGTTTGTTTTATGTATTAAAAAAATAACATGACAACTTCTGTTCTGGGCAGATGGAATAGATGTACATTTTCCTATTCCTCCTGTTAAATGCAATTTAAAACCCTGAATGTTACTGACAAAAGAATCATAAGAAAACTCTGAAAAGTAGAGAGAAGAAGGTAGGCTGGCTGGGGACCTTAGGACCTGAGGGAAAACATGAAGAGGAGTTCTCTATGGTTTTTGTATTTTTTAAAAGCTTTTTATTTCATGTATCCCAACCTGAAGCTGAAGAAACCAGCAACTCAGCAACAGGTTGTTGTTATTGTTGTTAGGTGCCGTTGGGTCGGTATCTGACTCATAGCGACCCTTATAGGGTTTTCAATGGCTGACTGTTTCAGGATTGCCTTGTGAGTGGATTGCCAGGCCCTTCTCCCATTTTTGCGGTGCTGGGAATTGAACTCAGGACCTCAGAAACTGCAGCGCAGGGCTCTACCAACTGAGCTAAATCCAAGCAACAGGTATTGACTCCCAAAAGCACTAATAAAAGTTTAGTTTTTGTAGCCAAGTAAACAGGAAAAGATCAGGTGAGTAAAACAGAAAACTTTTAGACAATAATCACCGACTCTAGCCAAATGCCACAGAAAAAGCTGTGACTCCATTCCTACTCATGGTGGCAAATCCTTCCACCATTGCCTAAGTAGAATGGATGTTCCAATTCACCCTGAGAGGGGTCAGAGAAAACTAAGTGGGGAGCTGGGAAGCTCTTCTTCCTGGGAAATAACAAGCCCCTTATCTCCTGCAGTGTCAGTGAAAACCACTTGGAGAACCTGTACATCCACTCTTACCTAGTAGTAACTAGACCCCCTTTCTCCTTCCCCACTGCATCAGGGTCAAAGAAGGCCTTGTGGAAATAGACATGGGACTTTCATTGCTGTCCAGAAGCAAGAAGTCTACCCTCTTCCCAGGGTGTCAGTGGAGGTCATCTGGGGAGCAGTAATAAGACACTCCTACCACTCCTTTGGGGCTGGGATTTAGCTCAGTAGGTAGAGTGCTGCGCTGCAGTCTCTGAGGTCCTGAGTTCCATTCCCAGCACCGAAAAAATGGGAGAAGGACCTGGCAATCCACTCCCAAGGCAATCCCGAAACAATCAGCCATTGAAAACCCTATAAGGGTCGCTATGAATCGGATACCGACCTGACGCCACCTAACAACAACAACCACCACTCCTTGGGAGAAGGACTGGGCAACTCACTCCCAAAAAACAACCAGCCATTGAAAACTTTATGAATAGCAGAGAAGCACTGACAATAGTGTTTTGCCTGTTGTATGTAGGGTTGCTATGAGTTGGACACCGACTTGACGGCACCTAACAACAACAACCACAACTCCTAGCCAGGAAGTGCTACTGAAAATCTAGTGAAAAGCCTGAAGTCCCAATCTTCTTGGGAGTAATGAGGGACACACTCTCTCAGGTGTCAATGGAGGCTGGGTTGGGAGCCTGGACTTTTACTCCTAACTGGAAATAATGATGTGGCCCCAACCCTCTTCCGACAGATCAGTACTAGGAGCAGTGAGTTAAAAGAGAAGACTTAAATAAGATCCATAATGTAATACCTAAAATGTCTAGGTTTCAATAGAAAATTACTCATCAAACCAAGAACTAGGAAAAGTTCAAACTGAATGAAAATAGATAATAAATAGATGCTACCACTCAAAATACAGAAAAGAGAGGATAATCTTACAAAAATTTAAAAGAAGTCATCTTAAAAATTGCTTCAGTGAACGACTATGAACACACTTCAAACGAAGGATAGAAAATATCTCAGCAAACAAATAGAAGATATAAAGTAGAGCCAAGTGGAAAAAGGAAAACACTGCAAATACCAAAATCAGCAGCCTGTCAGGTCCTTTATTTAATGGGGCATAGTATTGTATAAAAGCTATGTTCCTCCTCCCGTAGACTTTAAATCATCTCTAGATTACTTTTAAGATCTTGTTGTTATTGTTGTTAGGTGCCATCTAGTCAGTGTCCAACTCACAACGACCCTACGCACAACAGGAGAAACACTATTGTCAGTGCTTCTCTGCTATTCATAGGGTTTTCAATGGCAGATCGGTTTTTTGGGAGTAGTTTGCATGGTCCTTCTCCCAAGCCTACAGCACCTGGTGTTCCCAGGCGATCCCCCATCCAAGTACTAACAAGGCCCAACTCTGCTTAGCTTCCAAGATCTGAGGATGGGATGCCACAGTGCTACAGCTGTAGGCATTTAAAGATCTAATACAATGTAATTCTTCAGTTGTTATACTGTACTTTTTAGAGAATGACAAGAAAAAGTCTATGCATGTACAGAGGCAATGTTTGTTCCAAATTTTGATCCATGGTTGGTTGAACCCGTGGGTGTGAAGCCTGCAGATATGTAGAGCCAACTGTATGTGTTCTGCTGTTGTTTGATGAAGTATTCTATAAATATCAATGAGAAATAGTTCATTGATGATTCTGTTCAGTTCTACTATTTTTATTAATTTTCTGTCTATAGAACCTGCCAATTACTGATAACGGTATGTTGAAGTTTCCAAATATAATAGTGGCTTTGTCTATTTCTCCTTGTAGTTCTTGAGTTTTTGTTTGATGTATTTGGATGCTATGTTGCTAAGCACATACATTTTAAAGATCATTGTGTCTTTTTGGAGGATGGACTTCTTTATCATTAAATGATGTCCCTGATCATTTTCCTTCCTATATCTTATATTTAAGAAGAAATTAATATAGTTGCTGGAATTTTATAGCTATTAACATAGCTATAATATATGATAGATACTATAGCTATTAATATATAATTAATATAGCCACTAGAAATTAATGTAGCTATTCTGGGGTTTAGCTCAGTTGGTAGAGTGCTGCTCTGCATTCTCTGAGGCCCCTGGTTCAAACCCCAGCACTCAAAAATGGGAGAAAGACCATGGCAGCCAACTCTCCAAACAATCCCGAAACAATCAGCCATTGGAAACCCTACAAATAGCAAAGAAGTACTGACATAGTGCTGGGCATGGCACAGTGTTGGGGAGTGTTTTGTTCTATTATATGTAGGGTGGATATGAGTTGGACCCAACTCGACAGCACCTGACAACAACGAAGTGTTCTTTTGATTTGTGTTACTGAGATATGTCTTTTTTAAAAGCCCCTTTCCTTTTGTTCTCTGGCTTCTTTTCAGATATTCTCCTTGTCTTTTGATGTTTTGCAGTTTGACTATGATATGCCTTGGTACAAGTCTTTTGATATTTGTACTGCTTGCTGTTCTCTCAGCTTCCTGGACCTGTGTTTATCATTCTGTGTATCTTTCAATGACTGCCATTACTTTTTTTTAAAACTCTCAGTCCATACTTTAAATATTTATTCTGTTCTTTTCTCCTTTTCTTCTGTTTCTTGTATTCCCATTACCTATATTTCACATCTTTGTAATTGTTTCATAGTCTTGGATATTCTGTACAGTCGATTTCATTATTATTTCCTCTTTGCATTTTGGTCTGGGGAGGTTTTATTGATCTCTCATCATGTTCATTGATTCTTTTCAGCTGTGTCTACAGGTGTAGGGAATTTTAACTTATGACTTTATGCCTTTGGATTTTAGTATGCTTGTGATGAATAGGGTTTGGGACACACAAGAGACGTAGCCTTACAAATGTGTATGAAGACCAGAGAAAGAAAATCAGGGAGACCAGGTAGAATCATCTATGCTAGATATGATGGCAGCTAGAGCCTAGCTGGCAGCCATGGAGGAAGTAGGGAGTGGTCAAATGTGGGATAATTCGCAAAGTTGAGCCAGTTGGATAAAATACTAAAGAAAAAATTTAAATATTTCTACTCTCTCCATTTTCCTGCAGCTGTACCACTGTGGCATCTGATCCTGTCAGATCTTGGAAGCTAAGCAGGGTTGGACTAGTTAATCCTTGGATGGGAGATGGCCTGGGAACACCAGGTGCTGTAGGCTTGGAAGAAGGACCCGGCAACTCACTTCCAAAAATCAATCTGCCATTGAAAACCCTATGAATAGCAGAGAATCCCTGACAACAGTGTTTTGCCTGTTGTATGTAGGGTCACTATCAGTAGGACACTGACTCTATAGCACCTAACAACAGCAACAATGTCTTCATTTAGAATGAGAACTCTTATTACCAGTTCTATATCTTTCTTGATTCTTAACATATGCAGATATGCATTGCTTACTGACAGGTATACATGCTGAAAAGTGCATCATTAGGTGATTTTGTCATTGTGTAGGGTGTACTTACACAAATTCAGATGCCTACAACATTACCAGGCAATATAATCTCATGAGACCATTGTTGCACATATAATCTGTGCATGCTGACCAAAATATTGTTATGTATCACATGACTGTATAAATACCTCATTTGCTAACCTGTTTTATCATTTATTATAAATATTTTTCCATGTAAATAAATTTTATTCTAAAATATTTTTTGAAAATCTAGCTTTACTAAAAACATAATATTCACTCAGAGAATGTACCAAAATTTACCTAACCCCATCCTCTACTGTTGGAAATTTATATTATTTTCCACTTTTCACTGTTTTATAAACACTTAAATCAATGTTTATTCTTTTAACTAAATGCATACATTCTTACTTATTTCTTTAGGACACTTTCCCAGATGCATATAAAGGGTTTTTATACCCTTAAGGGTTATAATATGCATTTATTAATCAGTTTCCAGATGCTCCTCCTACCAGTAGTTTATAGATACGCCATCTGCAGTACCAATACATATTATCTCCTAGCCACAGAGTATTATCTTTATGTTTAATCTTTGCCAGGTTGATAGGCAAACAATGTTATCTCGTTGTTTTAATTTGCTATTCTTTGATTATAAGTGAGGTTGAACATTCCTTGATGACATCGATTGACTCTTCCTGAGTCATTACTCAGGCCACAGATCACCTGCACTGGCATGAAGGATATGCTAGTTGGGGGTGAGGGCATTTCTGTTGCAAGTGACAAACAACCATCTCATGTAATTGAAAAGCCTGGGAGTAGAAAAGCCATATTCACATCTAATTGGATTCAAAGGATGTTTCTAGGACTTTATTTCTCACTGCTGTCTTCAGTGTGGCTTTTCATTATATTGCATTTTTTGGTTCCAGGCTCCTCAGGGTACCCATGGTGATAGCCGTTCCAGAGGTACTCCCCTCAGTGTCCTGGCCAGCTGGCAAACACCACCTGCCATGTCCAAAAATCATAGCAAGAGCATCAGGGATCTCCTTAGTCCTAAGCAGCCAGTCCTGAGCCAAGCACTGTGCCTGGGAAGCGAGGGTTCTCATTGGGACTGGGTCATGTCTTATGGCCTTGTGACTGGGGAGTAGGTGGGTTGAGTCAGCCTCATCTGAAACGGATGAAGAGTGAAGATGCGGGGAAGCTCAGCTGAACATTGAGACGTTATTGTCACCGTAGGGCAAAAGTGCAAAACTTCTACAAAGGAAGCAAATAACCCTTTTCTCTCTCCATTCCTCTCAGGGTTCCTGGATTTATCAAAGACTCCTTTTCTAGGAAGTTTGGCCCTTGGTTGGCATGGAGAGAAGGTAGGTGGCCAGCCTCAACTTCAGTACAAGGCGGTACAGTCCATACAGACTGATTACACACCAGGGCAAGAAGCATTCCTGGAGTTGGAGAGAAAGGAACATGATATCCAGGTGTTTTAGATGGAGGCTCACCCATCAGTGAGTTCCCAATCTCTGAAAGAGGCAGAAAAAAAAAAAAACAATCATAATTCAAGGTAGAAATGAAGGAGGACCAAATGCAGGTAAAATGACCTGGGAAGATGAGACAAACCAGAGCAGAGGAAGGGCATTGAAGGAAGCCTCAGTAGGTGTAGCGCTGAGTGTAATCCTCAACTCTGAGCTGGTTTTCCATAGGTAGCAAGGATGATGATGAAATCCCTAAGCCCACAGCATTTGACATACAGTCTCCAAACCCTTTCTCATGGAGCTCTGTGCAAATGACAACTTGTAAATTATAGGCAATTAATTGCATCATTTATATTCCCTGCAGATCCAAGCCACATCTAGTCTCAGCCTCTTTAGAGCAAACAGTACGGCCACATTCCTCCCTTATGGCAGATGCCACTTCTTTCAATTATTTAAGCTCATTTGGCCTGGATGCTGGGGCCTGGCTGCCTAGATGGGCACTCCTGCAGGCCTGTGCCTCTGGTCGCTCGGAGCAACAGGAAAGACAGGCAGTATCAGGCTGGCCCCAGCTGTGTTTGGTTTGTTTCCAATTGGGAAGGACTCGTTAGTAAACAACCTTTCTAATAGTTACCATTTTTAATTTCTCCTGAAATATTGGCAGGGGAAGGCCTTGCCGAAGAAAAATGAGCCTAGAGAGATTATTCACTGACACAAGGTGCAGTCATGCTCAGAGCCAGCCAGGTTGCTTGATCAGACACTGCTGTATTCATTCCCTCTCCCAAATTCCCATCAATAACCCACTAACAATAACAAATTGCTACACGACACCCTCACTGTGGTGTTGGGACTAAGCACCCGATGAGGTGTTTGCAATAAATTCGACTCCTCACCTTTCCTTTCCTGTTCATATTTCACAGAGTCTGCTAATATTTATGGAGTACCCACCTCGTGCCTGGCACACAGTGAACAAGACGGGGAAAGTCCCATCTCACGTCACGTTGACATTCTGTGGAGGGCAAAGTCTTAAACAAAGAAAAATAAGCTCACCATTTCAGATAGTGGGAATTGCTGTGAAGGAAACAAGTAGAGTAATGGGAGAGGAAGAAATAGGGAAAGTCTCTTTCCTATTGAGTGATTGTCTTAGTCCATTTTCTGTTACTATAATGAAATACCTGAGGCTGGGTTCTTTATAAAGAAAAGAGATTTATTTTGGCTCCTGGATTTTGAGGTAAGGAAGTTTAAGTGTATGGTGTCAGCATCTGCTTGACTTCTGGTGTGGTCCACGCGCTGCTCCATGCAGGGCAGAAAAGTGGAAGGGAGGCAGGCCCATGTGGGAGGATCGCATGTGTGGACAGTAGACAGGAGGCTGAGCCATTTTATAACAACCCACTGTCACAACAGCTGACCCATTCCCATAAGAACTACTTCAGTCTTGTGAAAAAGGCATTAATCCATTCACGAGGGTGGAATTCTCCTGACCCCAGCTGTCCCTTGAAGTCCCATCACCTATTCACATCATTACGTTAGGGACATTCAAGCTTCCACATGAGATTTGGTGGGGACAAACCATAGTGTTCATCATCTCACTCTCTGAGGAGGTGACAATTGAGTCATAAATTCAATGATCACTAGGAATCAGCTACATGAAGTGCCAGGGAAGAACATTCCCGAAAGAAGAGACAAGACAGGGATGCTGGAAGGGAAGAAAGGCCTCAGTGGTTGAATTATTTTGAGCCTGTAATCTGCATACATTCTGTCTTCCTACAAACTTCCTCCTTCATCCAGGTCTTCTCCCTCCAACCCTCTCCTTGGCCCTGCCCTCCCTTGCCCAATCCTACAGATGTCTCTCTGACAACCTCTCATTCTCTACCTACCACTCTCAGACTTCTAAGAGTCCAAGATATTATGTTTTGGGTTTTTTTTGAAAGTTTGGCTCTTGGCGAAGAGCCAGTGCTATTTCCATCTTGTGTGGAAAATATAGAATTACTGTGAATTATATTGAAAAATTAGATTCATTCACTGCTGTGATAATTTATCTCCCAATCTGTCTCAGAGAGTTAGCAGCTGGTGAGAAAATAAAATGTAATTTAGGCAAAAAAAAAAAAATTCACTTTTAATCTATGTCTGGCAGGGAGAGAGGCTATTAAGTGAGCTTACTCTTTGCCAATCAGGTGGTTTTCTTCAGCACACCCCAAATGAAATGTTGTGATGGAGACTAATGGGGAGCTTGCTGTCCTTGGATGGGTCCTGAAAACTATGGGTGAGAAGTCAGGTCCCACTCACGATTCAGAGCTTCCTACCCAGGGCTTATCTCCTGAGGGCCTGAGGTCTTATTCTGTTTTCTCCTGCCAAGAGGATGCACTTAAGTGCCTGGGAGTTTTCTATGGCAGTTTCTGCGTTGAGGAAGGAGAAATCCACCCCCACTTAAGCCTCATCAATTGAAGGTGTGTGAATTATTCCTCTCCCAGTGGTAATGATGGCCTTTTTTCTTCTTCAGAGTGCCTGCTGGTGTGCCCTGGAATTGTCTTGACATCATTGCATGAGTCAGAACACTGAGCTAATCTGCTCTGTCCAGAGTCAAGTCCAAAGCTAGCTGCAGGGTGAGTCAGCCCCTCACATCAGCAGGCCCTGCAAAGGCTTTAGGTGCTGACCAGTGCCCCTTTCCAAAGGATCCCACAGTGTAAAGGCAGGTTTCCCTTTTCTAAGGAAGGAGTTTCATTCTCCCGAACATAGGATTAATTTGTCCCACCTGCTTCCTGAGGACTGACTTGTCTGGGCTGGAAGGTGGGGGAGGCAGACACTTGCTACTCTCCATTCCATACCATCCTGGCATCCAATCCCGTCTGATCTCAGAAGCTAAGCAGGGTCGGGCCTTGTTAGTACTTGGATAAGAGACTGCTTAGGAATACTGGGTGCTGTAGCCTTGGGAAGAGGACTTGACCTCCCACTGCCTAAATAATCAGCTATTGAAAACCCTTGAATAGCAGAGAAGCACCGACAATAGTGTTGAATATGGCACAGTGCCAGGTAGTGTTTTGTCTATTGCACATAGGATCACTATGAGTCTGACCCAACTCCACAGCACCTAGAAATAACAACAATTCTTCCTAGCTTAGAATCCTGCCACCTTAGGGGAACTGAGACACAGTCAAGAGAGAAAAACCTGGACTGGAATCAAGAACCTAAATATGCAGTACGGTGTCTTAGTACAGTTTCTGCTGCTATAACATAACACTAGAGACTGGGTAATTCATCAGGTAAAAAAAGTATTCCTCACAGTTCTGAAGGCTGGAAGTCCAAGATCAAAGGGATGTCTCTGGTGAGGGAGGGCCTTCTTGCTGCATCATAACATGGTGGAAAGCATCAGCATGAAAGAAGAACTTATAATGAACCCATTCTCCTTATAACAAACACATCTCTAGATAACAGCAGTCATCCAGTCATGAAGGCATGAGGGGACCTCCTAAATGTCTCAACTCTTAGTAGTGTTCCAATGACAATTAGATTTCAGCATGAATTTTGGAAAGGTCATTCAAACCAAGGCTGGAGGTTCTGCCATTTGCTCATTGTATGAGCTTGGGGGAAGTCTCTTCCACTCTCTTGGTTGGAGCTGCCTCATCCATAAAGAAGAGCCTGGGCAAGATGGGCATGGTCCCTCCAACTGAGTTTATTACTCTGTGCATCTGTAATTCCAGCTGCACAGATATGTGCCCAACTCCACTCTATACACACCAAGTACACCCGAGACCTGGAGTCTAAGCTTGAGCCTCCCTGTGACTCTTGCCTAGAGGACCATGCTTCAGGTAGTTCAGAGAATGGATGGAGGTTTTAGTTTGGGAATGGTGCAGTGCAGAGGGGAAAATCAACTTCTCACTGGTGGCCTACACAAGGCATGCATCTGATGGGGGAGCCACACTTTGTCAATGGTTGGTTTCCTCACAGCAAACTGGGGGTTCCCCTATAGCAGCCATCTGGGGAGCATTAACAGTGATCTCGTGTGAAAGAAGTTAACTGGCCCACCAGGTGTCACTCCAGTCAGAACTCTGCCTCACGTAGTTCCTCCAAGAGCTCACTGACTTCTTGAACATGACCTCCAAGGCCAGGAAGCAAGAGAATGTGTTTGATTATTTATTTATTTATTTATTTATTTATTTATTTATTTTCTTAGCACTGAAAGATTGAACCCAGGGCCCTCCACCATGGAGCTGCACCCCCAGTCCCTTATTAATTTTTTTTTGTCTTGAGTCAGGGTCTCGCTAAGCTATGCAAGCTGCCTCTGGCCTCAAATTTGCGATCCTCCTGCCTTCGCCTCCTGAGTCACTGGGATTACATTGCCATTGCACCTGGCAATGTGTTTGATTTAAATTCAGATTGAATTTCCAGGAAATCCAGGGTTCTCCTTGGAGATTCCATCTGTTCTACCTCTACCCCTCCACCCATGGCCAGGTTAAGATTGCTAGTGGAATACAAAAATGGCAGTGGGGAGGGGGGCGGTGGGAGGCAGTGCACACTGGAGCTATTCCGTCAGCAAAGCCAATAGAAATATAAAGGGGGTTTTGAAAGATGGAGACAGACTGGTCCAGAGGGAAAGAGGCCCGATACAGGCTGAAGAATGAATTGCCTCTATGCACTCATTCAACAAATCTTTACTGAGCACTTTCTGCTCAGTAAATACTGCTCTCAGTATTGGGGACACAGAGGAGAGAAAAGGAAAGATGAGA
This sequence comes from Pedetes capensis, assembly GCA_007922755.1. Taxonomy (NCBI): domain Eukaryota; kingdom Metazoa; phylum Chordata; class Mammalia; order Rodentia; family Pedetidae; genus Pedetes; species Pedetes capensis. The sequence goes on from VMDO01013262.1 coordinate 57,546, forward strand.
TCCTTGTTTACATGAAGATTATATTCCAAGTCTAGCAGACAAACAGGAGACTAACAAACAAATATATATACAAGATGCTTCTGAATGAGAAATGCTGTGGCATGCAACGGAGAAAGCATGGGCAGGCAGGCGGCTCTCGCAGGTGGTAAAAAAAGTCTTTTAGGGGAGGCGAGCTTTGAGTTAATGCCTGAATGACAAGGTGCCACCTCAAGAGGAGGACAAGGGGGAGAATATTCCAGGGAGCTTTCAAGACAGGAGCAGCTGGGCGTGCACCCAATCTGTAGAGTGGAGCTGGGGGTCCTCTGAAGTTAAAGAAAGATCTTGGTAGAAATCTGCTATCATCAGCCCTTCCTCCAACATCTCAGGGGGAAGGCCCGAGGTGTGGATGGGCCATGGGCATGGCAGAGGGTGTGTATGAACGGGGAAGCACTGCAGGGAGCCACAGTGATGCCAGTTCCTGGCTGAGAGGAGGCAAGGTTCACTGCTAGCCTGCTTTGGGATACCCCACCAGAAATAACAAATCACTTCTCTTAGGCAAAGGAAACCCAAATACCTCCCTCCCTTTCTGCCTCTCTTCTTCCCTCTTCCCCTAAACTTCTGGATCTCTGGATCATCAGTACATTTAAATAAAGCTGATTTTTTTCTATTCTTTTCATAAACCCAACACATTTGAACCAGGGACCACCCTGACTACGTAGCCCAGCTAGAACTGATTTCAACTGTCAGTACTGAGCAAATCAAACTTTCTCCTGATAGGGTGAAGGGACAGAAAATAACCAGCTTGGGAAAGAAACTGAAGTTCAAGGGTCCATCACAGACATTGGATAATATGGCTTCCTAAATAGTGAAATTACTAAAAGAAGCAGAAGATAATTTTAGATAATTTGTCACTGTCCTCTTGACAAGATTTGAAATATTGTATTTATGAATCTAAAGCAGCTCACCAGTGAAGGCATGAAGGGAGGGCACCTTAGGACAAACTAGATTAGGAGGTGCTGCAAGTGCTGTGGGAGCCCAGGCCACATGATGTTTCCAGTGTGGGCACTGTGATCCCAAAATCACACTACAGCTCATCAGTAGCATATAAAATAGGGGATTTAAAATAGTGTCTTCTTCAGAGAGTGTCGCAAAGCATAAACAAGATAACAATGTGTGAACAATGTCTAGCACAATGTCATGCACACAAAAAAGCAGCTAGTAAATATGTAATCTTAAGCAAGTGCAGGAAGACAGAACACAGCTACTTAATTTAGAGTTTACGATAAAGGCGATGAGCAGCAAGTTACATTCTTCAGAAACCAAAAGCAAGGTAGAAATTCTCCCTCATTTCAAAAAAAAAAAAAAAAAAAAA
>VMDO01013263.1:0-58912 GCA_007922755.1 Pedetes capensis
GAAAAGTTTCTATCTTAAACAGAAATGGAACCCAAGGACATATAGAAAAATACTATATAGTAAAAGATAGAGAAGACTTGGATGGGAAACTTAGATAGGAAGGGGGGAGGGGGGAAACATAGAGGAGGGTAAGGGGTAACCTATATGAATAATGCTTATCAAATTGCATATATGAAAATTGTCACAATGAAAAGCATGTTAAAATGAATCACATTATGATGTACATTAAAAATTTCTAAGAAAAAATTACATAAAAAAGAAGACATAACCAAAACAATATGGTAAAAATGTTGTGTATGTATTTAACATTATATCTAAATAATAGAGACCATATCTTTTATTTTATTTTATTTGCCTGTGAAACATACATAAGAATGAACTGAAAGTCAGTCATAAAATAAGCTTCAATCATAATAATTGTTTCAGCCCACTCCTGAAACCATCCTGAAACAATCTGCCATTGAAAACCCTATGGATAGCAGAGAAACACTGACAGTGCTGGGCATGGCACAGAGTTGGAAACTGTTTTGTTCTGTTGTACATAGGGTCACTATGAGTCAGACCCAACTCAATGGCACCTAACAATGACAACAAGAAGCAGTTTGTTAGACTCTGTGGACATATGCAAGGCAAGATCACTGTGAAAGGTTGTGAAAGTGAATTAAAATGATGCAACATTTCTAGTTACTTTGCACACCATTCTTCTTCATTTAGTTTTATTTTCCCAAACACTATGTTACTGTATCCCTTACTATACTGTGACAGAATTTAACAATAAAGATTTTATGAGGGAGAGATAGTCACTGAAAAATTTGGAACCTTATGATTTACAAAATCTAATTTCATTTGGTTATGTTCATAGAGGGCTGGGATTTAGCTCCGTTGGTAGAGCGCTGTGCTGCAGTCTCTGAGGTCCTGAATTCAATTCCCAGCACTGCAAAAATGGGAGAAGGGCCTGGCAATCCACTCCCAAGGCAATCCTGAAACAGTCAGCCATTGAAAACCCTGTGAGGGTCACTATGAGTTGGATACCGACTCAACGGCACCTAACAACAACAACAATGTTTATAGAATCCACCACTGAAGTCAAATAAAGACATATTTTTACACAGAGATCTGCATTTTCTATAGCAACTTCCTTGAGCTAGCCTCCTGGAGAATTTGGGAAACCACAGACTCAGGCAGCAATGGTAAGTAAGTTAGAAGTTCAGAGAAACAAAATTAAATTAATGAAAGTGTAAGTCTAATCCAGAACAACAAGCCAAAATTTCCATACTAGGACCAAAATTATTCAATTTAGCTGTCAACAGTAGTCAATTAATGTGATTGAAAAATCCATACTTATTACATTCATATGCCAACCAGTATTCAGTGACCTAAAATGAAGCAATTTATATCAAATCTATATGTAATATCATAGCATAGCTATTCATAAAAGAAATCCTTTCAAAGTTCAAATCAGATCCTGTCATTCTTCTACAGGAACACTTTAAATGTCTCTGCAGGTCCTTAGAATAATCTCCAAGGTTATGTATGGTTATAACCTTCTTCATTCAGGTCCACTCTGATCTTCTCTCTTGCTTGCTCTGGATTATGAGATGGGCCTTGAATATGCCAGACATATTCCCATCTCAAGGCCTTTGAATATTCTGATCCCTCCACTTAGAATGCTGTTTCCCAAAGCATGCAATGACTTTTTCCATCACTGCCTTCATGTATTAGCATCAATCGACACCTTTTTAGTGAGGTCATACAATGACCCTCCTGCCAACATTTCTAATCTTGCTAACTTGTGCATTTTTTCCTTATGTATTACCATTTTATATAATGTGTTTTGCTTATTTGATTATCCTCTTCATTCTCCAACTGAGATGTCAGTTCCAGGATGGTGGAAATTTGCGACTGCTTTTATCATCACTGCTACATACTAGTGCCAAGGATTTCACACTAGTAACTCAATTAATGTATTTGACCAAAAATAAGTAAATAAAAAGCCTGTCTTGGTGGTGCATGCCTGTAATCCTAGAACTTGAAAGGTAGAGGCAGGAGGATCGCCACAAGTTTGATGCCAGCCTTGGCTATGTAGCAAGTTCCAGGCTAAGATTACCATGGTAAGACCCTGTTTCAAATCCTCCACCCCCAAAAGAAGAAAATTTCTATTTCTAGCTTTATTGTGGATTAAATGTCCTGAAAATACACTTGAAATAAAAATTATAAATACTAGATGTAATATATCAAACATTTGCTTAAATATATGGTGGTGGTGGTGTTAGGTATGGTGAGTCAGGTTTAACTCATAGTGACCCTATGGACAACAGAACACAATGCTACACTGTGTCATGCAGATGATCTTTTTATGTTTAAGACCATTATTGCAGACACTGTGTCAATCTGTCTAGTTGACGGTCTTCCTTTTGTTTGTTGACCTACCGCTCTTACAAACATGAGACTCTTCTCCAGAGATTGGTACATAGCCGAGGTCTAATGAAAATCAGGTCTATTTTCAATGGCTAAAAAACATAACTGGAGCCATATATCAAAGCAAAGCATTTGCCTTTCAAAGTAACCAAGAGCCTTAGGTTTTAATTTTTTGTGAAGTGAGAGTTAAGACAGGAGAACAGTTAAGTAAGGGATTCCAAATAGTGGAAAATATGGCTATGTAAATCTATGTATTAGCAAACACACTTGATTGGTTTTGTTTTGTTTTTAACTTTCCAAGCCTATGGAGGGTTAATCCAAAAAAATAAAAATAATTTAAAACGTATGTTTCTCTGAGTATAGGTAAACAAGAAAGTAGTACCTGATTTAGCAATGCTACTTATATGACTTTGGAAATCTCAAATCAAGGTTTTAACCTGATCTCTGATGCATGATACTCCATCCACACTGAGCCACTGAGCACAATGTATCCTGAGAGAAGTAAATAAAAATCCATACTTATATACAACATAGTGAAATTTAAGGACAAGTCAAAGACACATTTAAAAAATTAGACACATCAAGTATAAAGGAAATAAAATTAAGTGCACATGACTATAAAACAAATCTAGAGTATAGGAAACAGGGAAATAATATCAAAATCTGAAAGAATATAAATGTCAACCTATAATTGTATAATCTGGCCAACTCATTAACAAGAATGAGTGAAATCTAAAAGCAATTTCGGGTAATTTAGAATGGACAATATTTATTACCACTAAGGATAAAATAAAAAAATGAATGCATTTACATTATATTAATTAAGCTCAGAAAGAATTGAGATACAAGAAAGAATGATATTGATTGGTATGAAAGACAGTTTAAGCAGACATTGAATTTGTAAAATAACAACCATGATGATGCATTTTATGATTAAAACATAAGACAAGTAAAATTTTTGAACCTAGTAGAGGTAAAAAAAAATAGATTATTGCTTAATGTTAGGTGTCATTTAGTCAGATCTGACTCATAGGGATCCACTGCAGAGGCCTTCACTCAAGATTATAGCACCCAATATTCCCAGGCAGTCTTCCATCCAAGTACTAAACAGGCCCTTTATATTTTCTGGATGTTGATCCCTTGTGTGATGTATATCTAGCAAAGAATTTCTCCCATCCTGCAGGCTGTCTCTTTACTCTGATAATTGTATCCTTTGCTATGTAAGCTTTTTGAATTTACTTTGTCAATTCTTATTGTTGTTTCTTGCACTATGGGGTCCTATTCAGAAAGTCATTGTCTATGCATATGTCTTGGAATGTTTTCCCTAGGTTTTCCTCTAACAGATTCAAAGTTTCAGGTTTTACATTAAAGTATTTAACCTCTTTTGAGCTGATTTTTGTACAAGTTGAGAGAGAAGGGTCTAGTTTTGATCTTCTACATGAGTAGAAGATATCTAGTTCTCCCAGCACCAATTGTTGAAGAGGACATTTTTTTCTTCACCTTGTATTTTTAGCACCTTTGTGGAATATCAAGTGGCAGTAGCTGCATGAGCTTATTTGTGGATCCTCTGTTACATTGGTCTACATGTATGTTTTTGTATGAGTGCCATGTAGTTTTTGTTACTATGGCTTCATAGTATAATTTGAAATCAGGAATTATGATCTTCCCTGCATTGTTCTTTCTGCTCACAATTGCTTTAGCAATTTAGGATCTTTTGTGCTTCTATATGAATGTTAGGATTGTTTCCTCTAGTTCTGTGAAGAATGTCTTTGGGATTTTGATGAGGATTGCATTGAATGTGTACATTGCTTTTGGTAATAAAGCTATTGTCACCATGTTAATTCCTCTAATCCATGGGTATGGGAAATCTTTCCATCTTCTAATGCATTCTTCATTTTCTTTCTTTAGAGTCTTAAAGATTTCAATGTAGAGGTCTTTCACTCTTTGGTTAGGTTTATTACAAGTTATTGTACTTGTTTTAAATCTATTGTAAATGGAGTTGTCTTCCTGGTTTCTTTCTCTGCTTGGTTGTTATTAGGATACAGAAAAGCTATTAATTTTTGTATATTGATTTTGTATCCTGCTACTTTGCTAAAAGTGTTTAATACCTCTAAGAGTGTTCTGGTGGAGTCTTTAGGGTCTGTTAAGGATAGGATTATGTCATGTGCAAATAGGGATTATTTGACTTCTTCCTTTCCTATTTAGATCCTTTTCTTTTTCTCTTCTTATTGCTACTGCTAATAATTTAATTACTACACTGAATAGCAGTGGAGACAGTGTGCACCCTTGTCTTGTTCCTGAATTTAGGGGAAATAGTTTCTGTTTTCCCCTATTCAGTACTCATGTTAGCTGCAGCTCATTCATATAATGACTTTATTATGCTGAAGTATGTTCCTTCAATTTCTAGTTTCTTCAAGGCTTTTATCATAAAAGCATGTTGAAGTTTGTTAAAGGCCTTCCTGTATCTATTTATAAGATCATGTGATTTCTGTTTCTGAAACTATTTATATTCTGTATTACATCCATTATCTCATTTATATTGAAACAGCCTTCCATCCCTGGAATGAAACCAACTTGATCATAGTGTATGTTTGTTGAAGTCTATAGGCAAGTATCTTATTAAGGAATATTGCACTTAGGCTCATCAGGGAAATAAGTTTGTAGTTTTCCTTTTTTGATGTATTCTTATCTGATTTTGCAATCAGGGTAATGCTGGCTTCATAGACCAACTGTGGTAGTATTATTTCCATTTGTATTTTATGGAATAGTTTGGGAAGCATTGGTGTTAATTCTTCTTTAAAAGTTTTATAGAATTCAGCAGTGAATCCATCTGCTCCTCAGCTTTTCTTTGTTGGGAGATGATTACTGCTTCAATCTCATTGCTTACTCTGTAGCCTTGTTTAAGTTGTTTATATTCTCTTAACTGTCATTTTGCTGTGCTGTGGGGACTTGTTGCTGTGATACTGAAAGCTATGCTACTAGTATTACAGATAACACCAGGGTCACCCATAGTGGACAGGTTTCTAATGAGCTTCCAGGCTAAGACTGAGTAGGGAGTATGACATGGCAACCCACTCTCAAAACAATTAGTCATTGAAAGCCCTAAGAATAGCAGAGAAACACTGTCAGACATAGTGCTGGAAAATGAGCCCCCAGAGTGGAAGGCACACAAAAGATGACTGGGCAAGAGTTGCCTCTTCAGAGTAGAGTCTATCTTAATTATATAAATGGAATAAAGCCTTAAGGACCTCCATTTGCTGTTGTGACATGATTCAAAATGTGGAGGAATAAATGTAACCATCCATTAATAATTGGATCATGGAATGTACATAATGTGAATCTAGGAAAATTAAAAATCATGCAAAGGGAAATGTAATGCATAAACATGAACATTCTAGGCAATGTTGTTGTTGTTGTTGTTGTTGTTAGGTGCCATCAAGTCGGTATCCGACTCATTGTGACCCTTACAGGGTTTTCAATGGCTGACTGTTTCAGGATTGCCTCCGGAGTGGATTGCCAGGTCCTTCTCCCGCTTTTGTGGTGCTGGGAATCAAACTCGGGACCTCAGAGACTGCAGCACAGCACTCCACCAACTGAGCTAAATCCCAGCCCTTCTAGGCAATAGTGAGCTAAAATGGACTGGCATGGGCCATTTTGAATCAGAAATTCATACAGTCTACTATGCTAGGAATGACAAAGAGAAATGGTACTGCATTCATCATCAGAAAGGATATCTCAAGATCTTTCCTGAAGTACAATTCTGTCAATGATAGAATAATATCCATATGCCTACAAGGAAGGCCATTTAATATGACTATTATTCAAATTTACACACATATCACTATGGCCACAATTGAAGATAGGGAAGATTTTTACCAGATTCTGCAATCTGAAATAGATCAAACATGAAATCAAGACGTACTGATAATTACTGGTGACTGGACTACAAAAGTTGGAAATAAAAAAGAAAGCTCAGTAGTTGGAAAATAGAGCCTTGGTCACAGAAATAATACTGGAGGTCACATGTCAGGCCAATGAAGTTTTCACTGCAAATACAATTTTCACCAACAGAAACAGTGACTACACTCATGGAATTCACCAGATGAAACATACAGGAACAAAATTGATTACCTTATGGAATGACATGATGGAAAAACTCAATATGAAATGTTAGAACAAGATGAGATGCTGATTGTGGATCAGACCACCAACTGCTCATATACAGGTTCAAACTAAAACTGAAGAAAATTAGAATAAGTGTATGAGAGCAAAGGTATGTTGTTGTTGTTGGGCTGGGATTTAGCTCAGTGGGTAGAGCGCTGCGCTGCAGTCTCTGAGGCCCCGAGTTCAATTCCCAGCACTGCAAAAATGGGAGAAGGGCCTGGCAATCCACTCCCAAGGCAATCCCGAAACAGTCAGCCATTGAAAACCCTATGAGGGTCGCTATGAGTCAGATGCCAACTCGACGGCACCTAACAACAACAACAACAACAACATGAGAGCAAAGGTATGGCTTTGAGTATATCCCACCTGAGTTCAGAGACCACTTGAAGAACATATTTAATACATTAGACACTAATGATGGAAGACAAGATGAATTGTGGCATGACAACATAGACATCAAAAGGTTATGTAAAACAAAGGAAAAAAAAGAAAAGACAAAATTGCCTGTCAAAAGAGACTCTGAAATTTGTGCTTGAATATCAAGCAGCTAAAGCAAAATGAAGGAATGATGAAGTCAAGGAACTAAAAAGATTTCAAAGGGTAGTTCCAGAAAACAATAGCAAAATTTATAATGATATGTGCAAAGAGCTGGAGATAGAAAACCAAAATGGAAGAACACACTCTGTTTTTTTCAAGATTAAGGAATTGAAGAAAAAAATTCAAGCCCCAAGTGGCAATAGTGAAGGATTCTATAGTGAAATTATTAAATGATATAGGAAACATCAAAGAGGATGGAAGGAATATAGAATCATTATACCAAAAAGAATTGGTGAGTGACCAATTATTTCAAGAGGTTGAATATGATAGTGTACCAATGGTTTTAAAGGACAAAGTGGAAGCTGATTTGAAGGAACTGGTGAAACACAATGCTCCAGGAATTGATCTAATACCAATAGAGATGTTTCAACCAACAGATGCAGCCTAGGAGCTGCTAACTTGTTAATGCCAAGAGATTTCAAAAACAGCAACATGGCCAACTGATTGGAAGAGATCAATATTTGTGCATATTCCCAAGAATTAGGAGATCCTACTGAATGTGGAAACTATCAAACAATATCATTTATATCTCAGGTAAGCAAAATTTTCCTAAAGATCTTTAAAAAGTTACTGTAGCAGTATATAGACAGGAAACAGCCAGAAAATCAAGCTGGATTCAGAAGAACTCTTCTTCAGAAAATGCCTAAGCTGGAACCAAGGGCATCATTGCTCATGTCAGATGGATATTAGCCAAAAGTAGAGAATAGCACCAGACAGATGTCTATCTATGTTCTATCAACTATGCAAAGGCATTTGGCTGTGTAGATCATGACAAGTTATGGCTATCATTGGGAAGAATGGAAATACAAGAGCACTTAATTACACTTATGAGGCATCTGTACATGGACCAGGAGGCAGTCTTTCCACGAAACAAGGAAACACTGCCTGGTTTAAATGTGAGCAACATGTGCATCAGGGCTATATTATTTCACCATTTCTTCAATCTCTATCCTGAGAAAATTATCCGAGAATCTGTACTTTACAAAGAACATGACATCATGATTGGAAGAAGACTCATTTAAAACCTGCACTATACAAATGGCACAACTCTGCTTGCTGAAAGTGAAGAAGATTTGAAACATTTACTGATGAATATGAAAGAACACAACCTTCAGTATGGATAATGCTTCAATATCAACAAAAATCCTTACAACTGGGTGAGTAAGCAACTTCATGATAAATGGAGAAAAGATTGAGGTTGACCAAAATTTTGCTTTACTTAATTCTTCAATCAACATCTGTGGAAGTAGCATTCAAGAAACCAAAAGATGAACTGCATTGGGAAAAGTTGCAAAAGACCTCTTTAAAGAGTTGAAAAGTAAAGATGTCACATTGAAGATGAATGTGTGCCTGACTTCTGCTATGGTATTTTGGACATGTTATCAAGAGGGACTGATCCCTGGAGGAGGACATAATATTTGGGAGATTGTCAGGCCAATGTCAAGAATGAAGAGTCTCAACTAGATGGATTGATATGGTGTTTGCAATAATAGACTTAAACGTAAAAATGATCATGTGCCTGGCACAGAATTGGGGAGTGTTTTTCTCTGTTGTACATAGCATCACTATGAGTTGGGCATGACTCGATGGCACCAGAAACAATATCCTAGCTTCTTCACAGCCTTGAAACCACTAACCTGTAAATACACTGGATATCAAACACAGCATCCTAACTGCCATTGCAGTGGCTGATGAGTTTGGAAATACACCAAAGCCCTATTCATAGAAAACTATTAATAATGAGCCTCTCTGGGCATTCCATAAAAATTCCATTTTCAAGGTTTATTGTTATTTGTCCTAATTCAGAGTTAACCTTGAGCAAGTAGCACAACCCTGTAGTGTTCATTAAAGAGAATCAGAGGAAATTGCTTAACATTACAGCTACCTTCAGTGGAGATTCCTGTTGGGACTAACAAGTGGATCACTAAATATACACACACACATACATACATACATACATACATACATACATACATACATACATATGTCCATGAAGGAATTTGAAAGTCTCTAAAATATTTCTGAGAAACCAGACAATAACACATGTGGTTATAACTGTGAACATGCTTAAGAAATATATGTTGTTGTTGTTAGGTGCCATCCAGTTTTTATCTGACTCATACCAACCCTACATACAACAGGGTAAACACTATTGTTAGTGCTTATCAGCTGTTCATAGGGATTTCAATGGTGGATTGATTTTTTGGAGTGGGTGGCCAGGTCCATCTCCCAAGCCTATAGCACCTGGTATTCCCAGGCTGTCTCCCAGCCAAGTACTAACCAGGCCTGACCCTGCTTAGCTTCTGAGATCTGACAGGATCAGATGCCACAGGGCTATGGCTGGAGGCTAGGAAATATATAAGAAGTCTTTAATCTCTCACATATACTCACCTTAAACTTTGGTATATGCAAACATGGAGTTGTAAGCTACCTTTTAAAGTGTTGAAAGGCTAGCCAGGTGTGGTGGTGCATGCCTGTAATCCCAGTGGCTCAGGAGGCAGAGCCAGGAGGATTGCAAGTTCGAGAACAGAGGCAGTCTGCGTAACTTAGCAAGTCCTTGTCTCAAAAATTTAACAAAAAATGGGCTGGGCATGCAGCTTGGTGGTCTAGCACTTGCAAAGCATGAAAGTGCAAGGCCCTGGGTTCAACCCCCAGTACCACACACATACAAAAAAAAGTGTTGAAAGGCTGATCCAACACAGAGAGTCCCTCAACAAAGGAAACTTATTGGTTCCAAACAGTTAAGAAATTCTTTATCTAATCACTAGCTTACTATTAAGGTAACCATGCAAGCCTTAAGTGTCACACATGAAAAAGAATATATACTTTATAAAATTAATCACCAAAGTCACTATGCAAACAAATAGCAATAAAGGTAACAACAATAAACAGACATAGTAAATATTAGTTGGAGGAGGAGGATTCTAAGTTCCAGAATTGCCATGGTGTTGCCATATTCAAATGTTTATTTTCCAACTCAAAATTTTGAGACATTCAAAGAAATAAGGAATTTTTATGTGTCATACATAGAACAAAAAAGAGACAATAGTAGCAGTGAATAACTGGAAATAAAATTAAGAAAAGTCATAAATATATCCAAATTATAGTATACTTACAAACTAAGTACAAGAATGGAGAATTGAAAACCACAATATATTGTTAGTTGTTGTTGTTAGGTGCCATCAAGTTGGTATCCGATATTAGTGAAATTAATTAACAAATATCTAAATAAAAAGACATCTCATGCTCATGAACTTGTAGTTATTTTGTTATTGAGATTGAAATATTCTCAAACTATAGGATCAATATAAACACTAAAAATTCCAGTTGCTTTTCCCCCAGAAATTTACAGGCTGATTTTAAAATGCTGATGGAAATGATAAAGATAGAAAAATAAAAGCAATCTATATAGAAGAGTTAAATTGAAGTTCTCACATTTCCTGATTTCAAAACTTACTACAAAGATACAATAATCAAGATAATATATATGGTATAAGGAAAGGCATAATGACCTATGGGATGGGAGTGGGAAGTTAGAAATAAGGTCTTACATTTATAGTCAATTGATTTTCAATGAGGGTACCAAAATAACACAGTATAAAGAATTTTTCAAAAATAATGCTGACACACAGGACATGGATATCTCCATGGAAAAAAATGACCTTTTATCTAATACTTTATGCAAAAATTAACTCAAAATGGATTATAGATATAAATTTAAATGCTAAAAATATAATATTCTTAGAAAAAACATAGGTATAAATCTTTTCAGTCTTATCCTAGGTCATATTTTTAAGGTAAGATACTAAAGCCACAAGCAGCAAACCACACTAATTGTCCTTTCCTAAAATTGGAAATAAAGCAAAAATGCATACTCTTTTCACTCTTTTGTTTCATACTGGAGGGTGAACTGAGACACTTGCACATGCTAGGTAAGCACTCAACTCCTGAGCTGAACCCCTAGTCCTTTTTTATTTTTTTAAATTTTGAGACAGGGTCTCACTAGTTGTGCAGGCTGCTGCTGCCTCTGCTTCAGCCTCCAAAGTCACTTGGATTACAAGTGTGTGCACCATAACTGGCTCTCTTTTCATTCTATGTCAACATTTTACCGAAGCTTTAGGCAATCTAATACGGAGGGAGAAAGGATGGTAGAGACATAACACCCACCTTCTGACGTGGAGTAAGAGGAGAGCTTAAACAATAGTTTAGACCGCACATTGATAAGTCACACAGAGTAATAAGTTAGATAAGAGACACAGCTGTATATATATATTAAAAGAGAAGGGGCTCAAAGGTTAGGTAAATACCATCAACTTCAGAAAAAGTTTAAATAGGGAGGAATCAGTGCAACAGATCAGTGAGACTGTGCTAGCAGAAACATGGAGATTTTTTTGAGAAGGAAGAGAAAATTAGCAGCTGCACAGAGCCCCACCACCAGGAAACTCACCAACAATTCTTTCTACATGTGGACTGCACAGACAGTAGAGAGAACCAGGGGGACAAAGTGATTGCAATCCAAAGTGGGGAAGAGCTAGAGAAACCACAGTGGATGATCCACCATTGCCAGATCAGAGAGTACCAAGAGAATACAACCCAAGGAAAATTACACATGGGCATGTGGAGCTCAGATCTACCAGGGAGTGCAACCCTGGCAGCCTGCCAACATCCTGCCAATAAGACACAGACAGTACTCCCCACAGAGAGCAACTGGTGAGTTTGGGGCACCAAGGGCAGCTGCCACCCCCCTACCCCAGAGCTCCCAGCTGTGCAGTTTTTTGAGAGGAGAGCAGTGGTGCAAAAGTCCTACGCAGGAGTCCAGACCTCAGATCCACTGAAGGTGGAAAGATATCATCCCACCCACTTCAGTGTGGGACTAGCAAGTGACTGCAATGGGGATTGGGGTGCAAGCATTGGCAGAGCACACACAGATAGTAGCCATGGCTAGCAGCCACAGCATGGTAGCCATTCCCCTGCTGCCGTGGAGAGCTCAGCAGTGCACTTCATAGCAGGACAGTTCTGCAGCAAGACTCCCACATGGGCACATGGGCCTCAGACTGACTGGGGGTGGACTGATATCATCCTGCCCACTGCAGCATGGGATCAGTGAGGAAGCATGACAGAATTTGGAACACACAAGAGGGCAGAGGGCTTGGCCTTGAGATCTGAATCTTGCAGCCATTTGTTCCCTCCGTCGGGGCTGGGGCTGTGCTCTCTCAACTGAGATTTCAGTGCACAGACTCTGTGGGGGAGGCAGAACTCTTGGAAGGGCAGCCTGGGTCACACAGCCTCTCTGCTAATGCAACATGGGCAGAGCACCCCACAGGGTGGATCTCTGAGATCCCTATAACCTGGTTCAGCCCTAGAGACCAGCTCAGATTTTCTGTCATCATCCTTCTCACCCCCGCCAAAGGGACACTGCACATAAACCCCTCCCCCTAAACCTGCTGCCTTTCAGGGAGAAAATGGATAGGGAAAATATCTTTCCCTGTAGTGGAACTGATAAATCTCAAAATAAAGCTATTTTTACTGCTTAGAAAAATTTGCACAAGAGAAGAATGAAGACAGATGTATAGATGATGGCTCCAGTAGGTTTGAAGTTGGATGACCCTGTACAGCTTCTCTTTACAGCAGCAGACGGGAAGAAGAAACGACAAAACACCAGGCAAGGACACTCGCTTGAGGGAGATGAGGTGGGGCCCTCTCACAAGGTTAATGAATGGTGCTGGTAGTAGGAAAGGCAGCCAAACCTGAGCTCTCTAGTATACCCTACTGCCTCATTCTCTTTTTTGTTCACTGATCCTTCTTGTGAGTATGTGCATTTTTTTTTGTTATTGATGTTGCTGCTTTCCTTCTGCTCTTCCTACATCTGCTATTAGAGTTGATGTGTTGTCTCTTCCCTCTATGTTTTGTTTTGTTTTGTTTTTATTTTTTTCTCTTTCTTTCTTTCTCTTCATGGCCTGTTCGTTCTGACAAATCATACATGTCTGAGTATGTCTTCAAGACGCTCATTTCTGTTCTGCTGTAATGTTGTTTTCCTTCTGACTTTTTGTGTTGTTTGGTATGTTTGTTTTATACATTTTCTTTTTTATTTTTTCTCTCTTTGTTTTTATTCTTTTTTATTGTTGATTTTTATATTTATATTTATGTTTATTTTAATTATTATTGGTTTTTCTTTCTTTTCTCTTTCTTTTTCCCTCTCCTTTCCCCATCTCCTCTCCCAGTACAGAAACAGATATTGTTGCCTCTCTGGCCTATAGTCCCACTGAAATAGTGAACTGGAGAATAGGAAACTGAGGAGTGGAGAGTTTAGGACACAGAGAAGAGTGCCATGACCTGATGGTCCCTGAACCTAGGAGAACCAGTCCAGAACAAGCCTCATCTTGGGTCAGGTAGGGCTGGTGATTCAGAGTAAGAGTCCCACAGACTAGACAACCGAGGAGACTTATGATGTAGGCTGTAGACCAATCAGGGGTTGGGAATGCAGGGGACAAAGAGAAATAGTTGGGGACCATACTGAACACAGAGTCTGAAGCAGATCCTGGTCATTGGGTTCTGAGGCTGTAAATTATAGGGCAGGGAAGTGAGAGAAACATGTCAGATATTCATCATTACCCAAACTCAAAGGAACATCAGAGGGAGAAACTGTTCACATGTGGAAGAGTTGAACTCAAATTTCAGACCAAGCACTGGGTAAGACACAGAAAAAAAAAAAAAAAAACCCCAGGAAACATGAAAGGACACACTGGATCCAAAGACCCCACAGACCAAAGTCTCTCAACAGACAAGACCAAACAATCTTGATGTCTAGGGATATCTGAATCAGAATTCAGAATTTTGGTTGTTAGTATGTTAAGAGAAATAACAACTAACACAATCAGCACCCTTGAAATCCTTGAGAAGAAAGTATCTCATCTAGAGTCTGTACTCTTCTTCCAGCTAGAAATGGTCACAAAAAACCAAATGGCAATTCTTGACCCACAAAGCAAGCTAAATGGATTAAACTCTGCAACAGAATCCACATCATTGAGACTGGAAAAGGCTGAATGGTGAATATCAGATTCGGAGAAGTCACTACAAGATATTAAATACATGCAAAACTAGTTAGAAAAAAATAATAAAACCATATTACCTGGATTTCCAAGAGGCCTCAGAGAGAATGAAAAAAATGAAACTTAAGAATTCTGGGTGTCCCTGAAGGAGAATAAAGGGAAACAAGTGGATTAGGAAATTTATTCTATGACATCCTGAAGGAGAAATTTTCAGAGATAATACAGAATCTGGTCAGGACTTATACAACTAAATCATTCAGAACCCCACCCAGAGCAGACCAAAACAGATCCTACCCACAACGTATTATTGTCCAAATGCTTATGTTGGACACCAGAGAAAAACAATTTTGAAAGCACCTAGGGGAAAATCTCAACTAACATTTGAAGGTAAACCCATTAAAGTAACTGTAGACTTCTGCACATCAACAATGAAAGCTAGAAAGTCCTGGACAAATAATTCACATTGTGAAAAAAACAACTTCCAACCAAGAATATAATACCCAGCAAAGTTATCTTTGAAAATAGATGAGGAGTATAAGACATTCTGTGATATTGACACTTTTAAATGATTTGAAACCACTAAGTGAGCATTACAAAATATCCTCAATCAGTTACACATACAGGTGAGATAAGACAGCCCTACATAGAAGATCAAAGAATTGAACAGTTAACATGAGAAGAAGTCAGGAAAGCAATAAAGTAAGAATAAATCAAAACACAGCAACAAGTAACAACTGGATACATAACAATAGACACTTCTCAATAGTTACTATTGATGTAAATGGTCTTAACTCACTAATTAAAAGATATAGACTAGCCAATTGGATGAAAAAATATAAACCCTCAATATGTGCCATTCAACAGACTCACCTAACCCACAAAGACTGTAATAGATTGAGAATTAAGGTCTGGAAAACAATATACCAAGCAGGGGAAAACAAAACAAAACAAAAAAAGCACAAGTTACATTACTACTATCAGATAGATTAACCTCCAACCCAAAATTAATTAGAAGAGATAAAGAAGGACACTACATATTACTAAAATGAACAATCAAACAGGAACCAATAACACTACTTAATATATATTTGGAGAATATATATTCTCTAAAATATAGGAGCACCTAGCTTCATAAAACAAACTTTATGGGAAATAAAGGACTACTTTGGTATAGACATAATAATTACAGGAGACCTCAATACCCACTTTTTCCAAGAGACAGGTCATCAAAACAGAAAATCAACAGAGAAACAACACACTTAATCTGTACCTAAGACCAACTAGAACTAGCAGATAATCTACAGAATATTTCATCCATATGATGGGGAATACACATTCTTCTCAGCTCCACATGGTACATTCTCCAAGATAGATCATATTTTAGTACACAAAAATTCCCTTAATATATGCAAAAACACAGAAATTATCCCCTATCCCTTAAGAAACCACAACAAAACAAAATTGAAACTCAAAAGCAAGAATAATTCCACAAAGTTTGCAAATTCATGGAGAGTAAATAATACATTTCTCAATGATCAATAGGTCATTGAAGAAATTAAACTGGAAATTTAAAAACTTCTGCAATCAAATGAAGATGAAAACACATCCCACCAATACATATGGGATACAGCAAAGGTAGTTCTATGAGGGAAGGTCATAGCATTGAGTGCCTTCATCAATAAGGTAGAGAAGAGCCAAATAAATGACCTAATGACACATCTCAAGACACTACAAAGCCAATAACAAACCAATTCCAAAAGGAGCACTCAGAAAGAAATTACCAAGATTAGGGCAGAGACATTTCAATTAGAATCTAAAAAGATAATTCAAAGAATTAATGAGGCTAGGAGCTGGTTCTTTTAAAAGATTAATAAAATAGATACTCCCCTGGTCAATCTCATCAAAAAGATAAAAGAAAAAGCCACCATAGTCAAAATTAGAAAGGAAAAATGGACCATAACTAACAACTACAATGAAATACAGAAAACCATCAGGGAATACTTTGAAAAATCATATTCCAAAAAATACCAAAACCCAGAAGAAATAGATAAATTTATTAATACATATGATTTACCAAAATTAACTCCAGAGAAAATAAGTGACCTAAACAAACCCATTACATATGCTGAAATAGAAAAGGTAATAAAAAGTCTCCCAACAAAGAAGAACACAGGACCTAATGGGTTCACAGCAGAATTCTACCAAACATTCAAAGAAGAAATAATACCTGTCTTCCTCAAATTATTACAAAAAGTAGAATAGGAGGGCACACTCTCAAATTCATTCTATGAATCCATCATTATTTTAATACTTACACCAGGAAAGGATACATCTCAGATAGATAATTATAGACCCATTTCCCTTATGAACATACATGCAAAAATTCTTAACAAAATCCTGGTAAACTGAATTCAGCAACAGATTGAGAAGACTGTTCACCATGACCAAGTGGGATTTATTCCACAGATACAAGTCTGGTTCAACATACAAAAACCAATTAATGTAATTCAACATATCAAGAGGCTTGCAAACAAAAACCACATGATCTTCTCAACTGATGATGGAAAGGCCTTTGACAAAGTGCTACACATTTTCATGATAAAAACCCAGGAGAAGATAGGCATTAGAGGAAATTATCTTAACATCATAAGTCTGTCATGTACGACAGACCTACAGCCAACATCATATTAAATGAAGAAAAATTAAAACCATTTCCTGTAAGATGTGGAATAAGACAAGGATTCCACTCTTTCCTATTTTATTTTGCAGTGTGATTAAAGTCCTAACCAGGGCAATTAGACTAGAGAAATAAATCAAAGGAATATAGATAGGCAAAGAAGAGGTCAAATTATCTTTGTTTGTAGATGACATGATGATATACTGAAATGATCCCAAAAACTCCTCTAGAAAAGGTTTAGACCTAATTAACTCCTTTAGCAAAGTGGTAGGATACAAAATTAACACTCAAAAATCAGTAACCTTCCTTTACACTAAATATGAGTAGGAAGAGAAGGGAAGTAAGGCTACAATCTCTTTCATGGTAGCCCACCAGAAAATTAAATACCTTGGAATCAACCTAACCAAGGACCCTGAAGATCTCTACAAGGAAAATTTCAAAGTACTAAAGAAAGAAATCACAGAGGATACTAAAAGGTGAAAGAGCCTCCCCTTCACATGGATTGGGAGAATCAATATTATAGAAATGGCTATCTTACCAAAGGCAATCTACAGATTTAATGCAATCTCCATTAAAATTCCAATGACAAACTTCACGGAAATGGAGAAAATGGTCCAAAAATTCATACGGAAACATAAAAGACCATGTATAGCCAAACCAATCTTAAAGTGGAAGTCTAGTACACATGGGATCACAATCCCTGACTTTAAATTATACTACAGAGTTATAATAGCAAAACCAGCTTGGTACTGGCAGAAAAATAGGCCTGAGACCAGTGGAACACACTAGAGGACCCAGAGATACATCAACACATCTATAGCTACCTGATCTTCAACAATGGAAAAAAGCAGGCAAATTGTAGAAAGGATAGCCTCTTCAACAAATGGTGCTGGGAAACTTGGATTTCCACCTGCAGAAAAATGAAAATAGACCCCCATCTCTCAATATGCATGAGAATTAGTTGAAATGGATAAAATATCTAATATAAAACCAGAAATTTTAAAATTACTAGAAGAAAAGATAGGCAATACATTTCAACATTTAGGGATAGGAAAGTATTTCCTTAATAAGACTCTAATTGCTCAAGAAATCACAATAAGAATAGATAAGTGGGATTGCATGAAATTAAAAAGCTTCTGTACAGCAAAGGAAACAATCAAGAGAGTTAAGGAAGACCCCCCCCCCCCGAATGGGAGAAAATATTAGCATCCTATACACCTGACAGAGGCCTTTCTACATCTTGACCTTTTGAAAGTGAGTATTCTGGTTTAGATATTGTACTATTATTATGCAAGTTGATAGCATTGTAGAAAGTGAGTAAATTGTAAATAGGATCTTTTATACTACTTATTAAAACAGCATGACTATTTATAATTATTGAAAAAAAAGCTTAATAAAAAGAAGCCTGCATGTTAACAAAAATCAGAAAGAAGCAATAAGTCACAGAGGAAAAATTCAGCAACACAGAACAGAATTTACAAAGAACTGAAGACAGCAAATCCCAAGACAACAAATGATTCAATACACAAGTGGGCAAAGGAACTGAACAGATAGTTTTTAAATGAAGAAGTTTTTAAGGCCATGAAACACATGAAAAAATGCTCAATATCCCTAACCAATGGGGAAATACAAATCAAAACAACTCTGAGATTCTACCTTACTCCAGTAAGAATGGCCAAGATCAATAAAACAAATAACAACAAATGCTGGCAAGGCTGTGGAGAAAAGGGTGAGGCTGTAAATTGGTTGGTGAGGCTGTAAATTGGTTCAACCACTTCGCAATCAATATGGAGGTACCTCAGAAAACTAAAATTACAACTGCCATTCAACCCAGTTATACCACTACTGGGAATACACCCAAAGGGAGATGAGCCATCATACCACAGAGGCACCTGTATCTCCATATTCAATGCAGTACTTTTCACAATAGCAAGGATATGGAATCAGCCAAGGTGCACATCAAGAGAAGAATGCATAAAAAATTATGGTATATATATACAATAGAATACTACCCACCAAATCAAAAAATGAAATAATTTTATTTGTAGCAAAATGGATGGAATTGAAGAACATCATCTTAAGTGAATGAACACAAACCCAAAGAGAGAAATACCATATTTTCTCACTCATACATGGCTGCTGAATCAAACCTAAAGGAAGGAAAGAAAATCCTAAATATAAGTTCAATTGTAAAAATTGCACAATTAAATTATCATATAAAGGACAATTTAAGGAGTGGAAAAAAGGAGGAAGGGATCTAGCAGAGCTAAGCAAAGATTGGAGAAGACAGGAGTGGGAGGAGGGATGAAGGGGGAGAGGTCAATCTCAATGCAAATAGCACAACTTTATGAGTATGTTGGGAAAATAGGGGCAGATCAAAAAAAACCCTACTAGAATAGCTAAAATTAAAAAATAATAATAATACCAAATGCTGGTAATAAATCAAACAGACTAGATCACTCTTGTAGTACTGCTGAGAATGCAAAAATATACATCATTATAGAAAAAAGTTTGGACTTATATCAAAATCGGGATGCACGTATATACATAAATATTCTCACAAAAAGGCACGCAAGTAGAAAGGAGACCAATGGGTGGGGATGGGGGAGGAGAATCATGAGAGGGTAAGGGGGAAGCTATGTGAGCAATGTACAATGAAATGCATATATGGAAATGTCATAATGAAACCCATTAAGTGGTACATTAAAAATTACTAATAAAAAACAGAAAACACCCCCCCTCTTTTACTTTTGATCCTATGACCTGGAGGAACAAATTCTAAGTGTACAACCACTCACACTCACATCAAAGAAATAGATGACCATTGTTTACTTGTTTATTTCTGTTTCTTTTTTTTGGGGGGGAGTGTCCCCCATGTAAAGCCATATGTAGTCAGCGTCAATGTTAACAAAAGCAAAATCCATATAAGGAAAATTAGATAAATTGTACTTTATCAATATATTTTTTGAGAAAGATCTTGTTAAGATATGAAGAGATAAGTTACAGATTGGGAATAAATAATTGTAAACCATATATTTAACAAAGGTCTAGTATCTAGAGTTTATAAGGAACTAACAAAACAGTAGGCTGGGATTTAGCTCCTTTGTTAGAGTGCTGCTCTATGCTCTCTGAGGCCCTGGGTTCAATTTCCAATTCTGCAAAAAATGAGAGAAGGACTTGGCTATCCACTCCAGAAGCAATCTCGAAACAAACAGCCATTGAAAACTCTACATAGGTTTGCTATGAGTTAGACCTAATTCGAAAACACCTAACACCAATCAAAACTAATAAAAGACAAACAAAAAAATTAAAACTACAGTTAGAAAGAAGGTAAAATATAGAAAAGACAAGCACATGAAATGTATTCAGCATCATGAGCCATTAGTGAAATGCAAATTAAAATCACAGTGAACTGTCACCACATACCAATCTGAATAATTATAGTAAAAACTAATGGAAACCCCAAATGCTGGTGAGGATGAAGTGAAACTAGTAGCTTGTGTGAAATAATACAATTATTCTGGAGAACAGTTTATCAATTTCTTTAAAACCTAAACATACAATGCTGAAAGGAAAATTTATATTGACATAAAACCCTAAACACAAATGTTAACAGCAACCTTACTCATAGCCTCAAATTAGAAATAATCCACATGTCCTTCAGTGGGTGAATGGTTACATGCATTGGAGTATCTACCCAATGAAATACTAATCAGTAATAAAAAGGAGCAGTGTATTCATACAACCAATAATTTTAATGTATTTCCATATATTATGCTTAGAGAAAAAAGCCAATCCCAAATATTCTATACTATTGTATTCTAATATATAACATTCTTGAAATGAAAAATTATAGATTTGGAACATTTTATTTGTTTCCAGTGCTTATAGAGGGTGACAGAAAGGGAGGTAAGTTGCTATGGTTATTTGTAAAAAGGCAAAATAAAAAACCCATATGGTAATGATAATATTCTACATCTTGACCTTTTGAAAGTGAGTATTCTGGTTTAGATATTGTACTATTATTATTCAAGTTGATAGCATTGTAGAAAGTGAGTAAAGTGTAAATGGGATCTTTTATACTACTTGTTAAAACAGCATGACTATTTATAATTATTGAAAAAAAGCTTAATAAAAAGAAGCCTGCATGATAACAAAAATCAGAAAGAAGCAATAAGTCACAGAGGAAAAATTCAACAACACAGAACAGATGAAATTTGGTTGTACAAAAGTAATGGAGAAGCCAGGCACAGTTTCACACACCTGTAATCCCAGCAATTTGGGAGGCAAAGGGAGGAGAGTCCCAAGTTCGAGACCAGAGGCAGTCTGCAATTTAGTGAGACCCTGTCTCCAAAAGCAAAATACATATATATATAAAAAAAATGGGCGAAGGGTGCAGCTCAGTGGTACAGCACTTGCATAGCATGCAAGCATGAGGCCCTGGGTTCAAGCCCCCAGTACCATAAAAAAAAAGAAAGAAAAAAAAAAAGAAAAAAAAGAAAGAAAAGAAAAGAAAAAGAAATGGAGAAAGGATATTTCTATTATTTTCTATTGTTTTTGGACAAAGAATATATCCTCTCTAACATTCAAAATACAATAATCATTGATTACTCTTTCAAGGCATTAAGTCCTATTCTCTGAGTACTTTGTTTTACATTTTATTTAAATAAAATATCGAATAAATTCTTAGCTCAAGAGGTCAATGTTGATTTATCACAAGCTCAATACTTTCTATATTTATAAGATGCAATTATTTACAACAAAAAGTTAATGTTAGTTGTAATGACTATAAATTCCATTACAATAAGGTATGATAAGATTTGTTTAATGAGTGTAGTTTTGTATTAACATTACTTTGAGAATTTTAAGTTTGAATCATTATTTTAATCAATAGTGTCCATTTCTGAAACATTGGAAATAGACACTTACTATTATAATAAATAAAATCAACAAGAATTAAAATGGCTTAATTGGCTTGGATAGCACATGCAAAATGTATTTCAGTGAACATGATTTTCAAGTCTTTGATCCAAACTAGGAAATTGCTTCTAAATGAAACAATCATTATACAGGCTGACCATGGCAATGATTGGATTGTTACTGTGGAAAACGCAATTGAGATAATTAACAAAAGCTACCAAGCACAATAATTAATTGTCAGAACTGAGTCTCTGTTGCTGGGGGAAAGGTCAAACTGTGACAGAAAAAGCAAGGGAGTGCAAGCAAAATTACAGAGTTGGATGAGGATTGATGTCAAGATGGAACAAGGCTTATGAATAAACATTTAGGAGATGCCCCAATAGAAGTCTTAAGATTGATCCTAAACTAGAAGACCTATTCTCAGAGGAAAAACTGTACAACACCTTGATAACATTCTAAGAACCAAGGTACCTGGTCGTTCCCTTCATGGCAGCAGCAGGCCTCCTAGAATAGATTAATAGATTAATAGCCTTGAAATGGCTACAGGGAACAAGAATATCACTAATCCCCATTCCTGGCCTTGAGAAACAGAGTAATAAAACGGTCTTTGTGTTGAAAAGCTTACAAGGAATGTAAGCACTTTCAAGAAGCATTTATATTTTGCTGAGTGTATAACTTGAATTTCATAGAGTGCTGCAGAAGTATGGAATTAGAAGCCAAATGAAATCCTTTTTAAAAAAATATCTGAGTATTAATGAGTGACCAGCGAGTTTTGAAATGCTAGTAATGGCTAGTTCAACAGTAATATGAAGTATGTTGAAGGAAGAATGACAAGTAGATTTTACATGCAATCAATTAACTAACTACCCCAGGCTTTATGGCAACTTATATGAAGGCAGCTTCTTGAGGGTTTCTCCAAGTAATGACATGACAGGGTTCAGGTAAGTGCTTCTGATTAAGTTCCTTCATTTGGCTTCATACAAGATATTACAATAAGCATGGGTAATTTAGTAGTGGGTAAAACAGATAAAACCCTTACTTTCAAAAAGCTTGTATTCTAGTAGGAAGGACAGATAGAAAGGTCACAAATTGGTATGAAAGTCTATTTGATATCTTTAGGTAAAGTTTATGTGTACATTTCTATCATTTGCTTATGCATACAGGTATAGCAATGAGAGATGTATCAAGAGTGTCTCATGTGATGCAGTAGAAGTATGTAGTAGCTCCAAAATATTTACATCTGGACCTGAGAGGTGCTTTTTAAAATTTATTTTAATTTATCTTATCTGCCTGTCTGTGTGTGTCTCTCTGTCTCTGTCTTTCTCTTCATATGTCTCTTCATGTCTCAATCTCAACTTCATATGTATAATCTAGGCTAATTTCTATGCCCTTGAGTCTAATCCCACCCTTGTTCTTGAGTTTTTGGTTCAATTCAATCTGTATTTTTGTTCTAAATGTCCATGTTTCTCATGTTTCTGTTTCTTTTCAACTTCAGCTCGACTATATTTTACAACCTTATTTATTCTCAAGCCTGCAATATATTCACAATTTATTTAATTGCAGGTTCCAGGGGTCTTGCTCCTAGATCCCAATATTGTTCTAACTTTTCCAATTTTGGAATGGCCCATATCAATTGAGGACTAACACTAAAAAGCATATGAGACAAATTTTATAATAATCTATTAAATCATATAACCATAAACACTTTCAAATCTATGATCTTCTCCTTACCTACCAAGATTCCTCACCTTGGAATGATAGTGCATGGACATAAATTTGCATAGAAATTTTTCTTGTGACTTTTTAGGATTCAACCAATTAATATACTGCTCTAGATTAATATGATTATTTCCAAAACTCTCTCCTGAACTCTCTCAAAGGAAAGGAGGCTAATGACAAGTAAGTTTAAAGAAATTTGCTCCTTCAAAGTATAAAGCCTAATTTGTTTATGGTGGTAAACCCCTGGAAAAACCACAGAATGAATGAAGACCCCTCACAAGATAGCTAGCCACCTTATTGTCCCTTTGATTACTCTACTTAGCATGATGATAAAGGGGTGGTTTTTGGAGAAGGGGGACATTCTAATATTCCAGCTTATAAATCTGATTGAATAATTTGGAAGCTCATGCACCCAATAAAAATCTCTGAAAAATATCCTAGCCAGAAAGAGCTTGAATTCCTTCAAGTTAAGCTAAGAATCCAGAACGTTTACAGAGGGTGAGTTGAACTTCATCCACATACAAATATCATGCAGTAGTCAGTGCAAGAGAACCAATATTGTAATTATAATGAGATTTATTATGAGGCACTATTTCAAAGCACTATGGAAGTTTACAATTCTCACCATCTGCATGCTGGAGAATAAGGGAAGCCAGTAGTGGAAACTTCAGCCTACACTAAAGCCTTTGAACGAGGAGCATCGAAAGCATAATTCACAGTCTAAATCAGAAGAAGACTGCTATCTCAGCAAGAGAGGGAGAGAGAGAGAGGGAAAGAGGGAGAGAGAGAGAGAGAGAGAGAGAGAGAGAGAGAGAGAGGAAATGAATGAGAATGAATTCAACTGTATTCTGCCTTTTTGTTTTATTTTGACCCTCAACAAGTTGGACAATGTCCACCCATACTGGGGAGGATGATCTTTACTCAGCACATCAATCCAAATGCTAATTTCTTCTGAAAATACTCTGACAGACACAAACAGAAATAATATTTAAACTGATGTCTTGACATCTCATGGCCCAGCTTAGCTGATACAGAAAATTAATCTTCACACATGCACTTTCAGAATGAAGAGCCATCAAACTCTTCTATGATATCATTTGCTAGGATTTTTTCTTGTTTGTAACAGATGCTAAAGTGATAGGATGACAGAAGTATAAGTGGTATCCAAATATAGCAGCAGCTGTCAGGAATAAGGAAATGTGAGGGGACGTGGGCTAGGTTTCAAATGGTGAGAGTGAATAGAGGGAGTCTGGAGAGGGAAAGCCCACACACTGCGTGTCACTTTCTGGTCACTGTTGCCAAGGCCATTGGGAAACTCCTATTCTCTGCCAGACGGCAAGCATCATTCTTTTCTGAGGTTTAATAAAGGCAAGCAGATGTGTTCTAATTTTCAGATTAAAGAAGGATTTCTCACATGCAGGTTATATGGTACTTTAGATCCTGGGGAGGCATCAATAAGATTATAACGTTGGATAATTCACATTATCAATTTCCTTCATTGGATTTTATTATCTTACTGATGTAAATCCAAAAGTGTTAATGCAGACAAATCTATCCATAAATGTGTCTGAAAATTTTAAGGAATAAAGGATGAAAATAATACATAGAGCCACAGTATTTGGCAGATGTACCATCTCAATTATGGGAATTCCCATGAGCAAATGCACTTTAAGGTATCTCAGTTGTAAAATTGTACCACCTTTTAAAAATTGCACACATTCCAATACCTTTTTTTTTCAGTACTGGGGAGTTGAACCCTGGGCCTCACACATGCATTTTTTTCAAGAGTTTAATCACTGAGCTATATCTGCATCTCAATTTTTACTCTGTATTTTGAGACAAGGTCTCGCTAAGTTATGCAGGCTGCCTCTGGCCTCGAACTTGTGATCCTTCAACCTTCACCTCCTGAGTCACTGACAGTAAAGGGATATGCCACCATGCCCAGCTTCACTTTCTAATTCTCAAAGTGTCAGTAAATTCATGCCACTTTTGTGGCTGATGAGAATTCCTGGGTCTGTCAGAATACATAAAGGTAAATATTAATCATGAAGTTGTTGTTAAGTGCCGTCCAGTCAGTGCCCAACTCATAGCAACCATACATACAATACGTGAAGCAGTATTGTTAGTGCATCTCTGCTATCCATAGGGTTTTCAATGGCTGATTGTTTTGGGGAGTGGGTTACCAGGTCCTTCTCCCAAGCCAAAAGCACCTGGTGGTCCCAGGTGGTCTCCCATCCAAGTACTAACCAGGCCTGGCCTTGCTTAGATTCCAAGATTTGATCAGATCAGACACTACAGTGGTAGAGCTGCAGGCTAATCATGCAGAGTTATAGTATAAAACAAGATTTTAATACATTTTTCTCTGTCAAGGTTTGGTTTAAGTCTGTGTATGGAGAGATAATATGCTTTTATTAATGGGATCTGAGAAAAATTGGTTCTATTTGGGATTCTTTCTATTACAATTTCATAAGGAAGTAAAAACTCTTTTGTTTATTTTAGCACATATTTATTGAACACTTACTATATGCTAGAATGTCCTATGTGCTTTAACAAAGATTTGCTTTACTTAATCTTATTGCAATCTAATAAGGCAAAAATATTTTTAAATTACTCCCATTTTGTACTTGGGGAAACTGAAGTCCACAAGATCTTGAGTAACCTGCCACATTCAATGAGACTGTGAGCTGGTCGTTCAACCTCAGTGGATCCATATCTACGGGATATGTTCACTGCCGCTATATTTTGTCCCTGTCCTTGTTTGTTTTTAACTGTTGTGATATCTGGACATTCTGAGTGCCTTTATTAGCTCCAGATCCAAGACCAACGCATGACAAATTGGCCTGGAGAAATGACTATATGTCTTAATTCAGTGTGAACTAAATGTACTGCACATCAGTTAAAATAAGTTATCTCTCAATCTCAGGCTACATAAATAGTAGTATAATACCTATAACAGACTGGATTTTAGCATATCAAAAAGATGTCTATCTATGTCTTATTGACCATGCAAAGGCATTTGACTGTGTGGATCATTACAAAGTGTGGATAACACTTCAGAAAATGGGAATACCAGAGCACCTAATTGTGTTTATGAGGAATCTGTATGTAAACCAGGAGGTAGTTGTTCGAA
Organism: Pedetes capensis; assembly: GCA_007922755.1. Classification (NCBI taxonomy): domain Eukaryota; kingdom Metazoa; phylum Chordata; class Mammalia; order Rodentia; family Pedetidae; genus Pedetes; species Pedetes capensis. The sequence continues at coordinate 26,675 of VMDO01013263.1, forward strand.
TAGAACAAGGAAACACAGTCTGGTTTAAAGTTGAGAAAGGTGTGTGTCAGGGCTGTATACTTTCACCCTAGCTCTTCAATTTATATGCTGAGCAAATAATCCGAGAAGCTGGACTTTATGAGGAAGAATGTGGCATTAGGATTGCAGGAAGATTCATTAACAACCTGTGTTATGGAGATGACACAACTCTGCTTCCTGAAAGTAAAGAGGATTTAAAACATTTACTGATGAAGATCAAAGATCATAGCTTTCAATATGGGTTGTGACTAAACATCAACAAAACAAAAATCCTTACAACTGGGTCAGCATGCAACTTCACAATAAATGGAGAAAAGATTGAGGTTGTCCAAGATTTTGCTTTGCTTGGCTATATAACCAACACCCATGGAAGCAGCAGTCAAGAAATTAAAAGATGCATGGCTCCAAGCAAACCTATGGCAAAAGATCTCTTTAGAGTATTGAAAAGTAAACATGTCACAATGAAGACAAAGGTGCGTCTGACTCATGCCATGGTATTTTCAGTTGCATCATATGGTTATGAAAGCTGGACATTGAACAAAGGAGACAGGAAAAGAATTGATGCTTTTGAATTATGGTGCTGGGATGTCTATTGAATATACCATGGACTGCCAAAAGAACCAACAAATCTGTCCTAGAAGAAGCGTAACCAGAGTGTTCCTTGGAAGCAAGAATGGCCAGACTGCGTCTTACATATTTTGGGCATGTAGTCAGGAGAGATCAATCCCTGGAGAAGGACATCATGTTTGGAAGAGTGGCAGGTCAACGCAAAAGAGGAAAGCCCTCCACCAGATGGATTGACACAGTGTCTGCAACAATTGGCTTAAACATAAATAAGATCGTGTGCTTGGCAAAGAATCGGGAAGTGTTTTGACCTGCTGTACATAGGGTCGCTATGAGTCAGACTCGACTCGACAGCACCTAACAACAACAACAACAACGTATAATAGTAGTTTCTGGGGTTGGGGTCTAGCTCCACTGGTAGAGTGCTGTTCTATACTCTCTGAGGCCCTGAGTTTGATCTCCAGCACTACAAAAATTGGAGAAGTATCTAGTAGCCAACTCCCGGAACAATCCTGAAACAATCAGCCATTGAAAACCCTATGAATAGCAGAGAGGCACTGATGTAATGCTGGGTATGGCACAGTACCTGGTAGTGTTTCATTCTGTTGTACATAAAATCACTAAGAGATGAACCCAACTTGAGGGTACCTAACTACAATAACAACAACAACAACAACAACAACAACAACAACAACAACAACAGTAGTTGCTAGTTCAATGGACCTTGTATCACTTAAGTCACAACTGGAACACTATGCTCACATTATGAATGCCACATTTAAAAGGAACCGTAACTATCTGAATTCTGACTAATATGGTTGTTCAAGCACTATATTGTGTTAGATTCTGAGGAATATATTGGAGTTATACAGAAGAATAGTTAAGTGCACTGGAAATACATGAATTCTAGAAATTAAAAAAAGGTAGTTGATGAACGCAAGTACTGTTGGACATAATAGCTATCTTCAAATATTGATATATCAGGTACATAAGAAATAAGCATTCCCATACTTAGTCTGCCTGCAACCATAGCCCTGTGGCATCCGATCCCATCAGATCTCGGAAGCTAAGCAGGGTCAGGCCTGGTTAGTACCTGGATGGGAGACCGCCTAGAAACACCAGAAGCTGTAGGCTTAGGAGAAGGACCTGGCAACCCCCTCCCAAAAATCAATCTGCCATTGAAAACCCTATGAACAGCAGAGAAACACTAACAATAGTGTTTCCCCTGTTGTACAGAGGGTTGCTATGAGTCAGATACCAACTCAACGGCACCTAACAACAACAACAACAATACTTAGTCCACAATCCGAGGGTGTAAATAAAAGGAAGAAGATTGGGGTTTAATCAAATAGAAATGTCTTTGAGCTGATAGGCGATATCACTAGAAGTGTTTGATGTGAGGGTCACCTGATTTTAGGGGCCTGAAGCATAGTAGAGAAGAGATCATTGCACTGGTGAGAAGTCAGTCTTGATCACATTAGCTAAATTCCTTCCAAACTTAAGATTCTGTTTCATAAAAGGAACGTACTATATACAGAAAAGTTAACATTAGTACATATGTTCCTAAGAACAACTTTTTCCACATCCATGTTTGCCAGTAGTCATTATGTGATGTATCTGTTTGGGGCCTTAATCTCAGCTTTTGAAGCTTCTTAAATCAACTGTCACTTACATGGGTTGGAGAACTACACTAAAGAATCATGTTCACTAGAACTCTGTAATAAAGTGTTTCTTAATTTCAGAAACTATTGGTGGTTAGGCTAGATAATTCTTTATTTGGGGTACATGACAGGATGTCAAGCAGAATACCTGGCTTCTCCCCATAAAATACCGGTAAACCACAGTTTTCAAATTGCAACACTTAGAGACGACTATGGATGATGCCTGTTGTCCCCGGGAATAAAATCATATCATACTGAGAGCTGTTGCCACAGCATTATAAAATGGTTAAGTAAATAAATTTTAGAAGTCAATGAAAAATATTAAATATAACCATGTAATAAAAAGTGGATGAGAAGCTAAAATATTTGTGCAATTCTTACTTCAGTAAGATGAAGACTGATTTGCTAAAACCAACATTATTAAATATAGTTTCACTGTGTAGCTCATAGAAACATTTTAAGAAGAAAAGTGTTGAAAATAAGAACTCTTTCTAGATTCAATCTTCAGAGAAATATGCCTTCAATTTGATTAAAGTAATATATGGAAACTGTTTAGATCATGCACATAAAAATAAAAGTAGTAGTGGATAAGTTTTCATTGAACATGTTTTGCATGTTCACTTTTAATGATCTATGTGATAGTGACAGGAGAAGGACATGGCATCCCACTCCTGAAACAATCCCCAAACTCAGCCATTGAAAACCCTATAAATAGCAGAGAAGTACTGACATAGTGCCAGGCTTGGCACAGTGTCAGGCAGTGTTTTGTTTTGCTATACATACAGTTGCTATGAGTTGGACCTGAATCAACAGCACCTAACAACAACAACAACATGTGATAGCAGAGAATTTTGCTGCCTGTTATTTATATAATACATGGTTTGTATTTAATGGGTATATGTAATATTGGACAAGCTCTAATACATATTTGTACATGAATTAATTGAATTAATGTGCAAATAAATGAATGGCTATCTTTTATTTTTATCAAAGTCCTAGGAATGATTATTACATTCGTCCTATAAGCAAAGGATCACACCTTTTAAATCTTATTAATATGAAGACTTTCACTATGTGTTTATATATAGTACTTAAAATAATTGGAGTACTTTGATTTTGCTTTGACTGGATGGATCAATTACAATAGAGGTACAGTAGCTTTACCTTTTGTGTAAAGCTTGATGAAATGGTACTGGTTATTGTGTGCTGATTTTGCATTCTCCTACTTTACTGAATTCAATTATTCTTATGATGTTTTTCTGGTAAAGTTTTGGGGGGTTCTACATATAAGCTCGCCTGCAGCTGTAGCCCTGTGGCATCCGATCCTGTCAGATCTCAGAAGCTAAGCAGGGTCAGGCCTGGTTAGTACCTGGATGGGAGACCACCTGGGAAAACCAGAAGCTGTAGGCTTGGGAGAAGGACCTGGCAACCCCCTCCCAAAAATCAATCTGCCATTGAAAACCCTATGAACAGCAGAGAAGCACTGACAATAGTGTTTCCCGTGTTGTACAGAGGGTCGCTATGAGTCAGATACCGACTCGATGGCACCTAACAACAACAACAACAACAACATATAAGATCATGTCTTCTTCAAATGGAGATAATGTTATTTCTTCTTTTCTAATTTGAAAAGCAGTACACAGATTTAATTGAAATCCCTGATAAAGTTCCAAAAAATATTCTTCTCTGAAATAGAAAAAACAATCCTAAAATTTGTATGTTGTTGTTGTTGTTAGGTGCCGTCAAGTTGGTATCTGACTCATAGAGACCCTCATAGAGTTTTCAATGGCTGATTGTTTTGGGATTGCCTTGTGAGTGGATTGCCAGGTACTTCTCCCATTTTTGCAGTGCTGGGAATTGAACTCGGGACCTCAGAGACTGCAGCGCCGTGCTCTGCAAACTGAGCTAAATCCCAGCCCAAAATTTGTAGAGAACCACAAAAAAAAAAAAAAAAACTAACAACCAAAGCAATATTAAGGGAACAAAGTTTGCAGTATCACATTTTCTGATTCAAAATCATATTATAAAGATGTAATAATCTGGAGTATATATATGTATATATATATATGTATGTATATACATACACACACACACACACACACACACACACACACACATATATGACAATAGAAATAGAAGTGGAGACTCATAGAATAGCATGGGCAGCCAATAAGTAAATCTAAACAAGTGCTATCAACTAAATTTTGACATGGGCACTAAGAGGACACAATGTGGAAAGGGCAATCTTTTCAATAAATGGTAGTAGGAAAACTGGATATCCACATGCAAAAGAAAGAAACTGGACCCTTATCTTACACAATACAGAATAATCACTCAAAGTTGATTTTTAAAAAAACTGAATGAAATACCTGTAATTCTGAAATATCTTCAAGAGTCTATAGGAGAAAAGCACCTTGACATTGACCTCAAAAATGATCTTTTTATTGTCTCACCAAGAGCAAAAATAAGTAAATGGGACTACATCAAACTAAAAAGTTTCTATGCTGCAAAGAAAACAAACAACAAAATAAAAATGAATGTTACTATAAAATTATTTTAAAAACACTCTTTGTTATGTAATAACCATTCATAACATTGTAAAGAATGGGACTACCAGAGCACTTAATTGTACTCATGAGGAGTTTGTACATGAAGCAGGAGGCAGTGGTTGGAATAGAAAAAGGAAACACTGTTTGGTTTAAAGTCAAGAAAGGTGCATGTCAGGGCTGTATCTTATCTCTGTATCTCTTCAATGTCTATGCTGAACAAATAATCTGAAAAACTGGACTTTATGAAGAAGAATGTGGTATTGGAAGAAGACTCATTAACAATCTGCATTACACAGCTAACACAATATTGCTTGATGAAACTCAAGAGAATTTACAGCATTTACTGATGAAGATCAAAGAATACAGCCTTCAATATGGATTGCACCTCAACATCAAGAAAACAAAAATCCTTTCAACTGGGTCAATATTCAACTTCATGATAAATGGAGAAAAGATTGAAACTATCCAAGATTTTGTTTTACTTGGTTCTATAATCAACACTCATGGAAGCAGCAGTCAAGAAATCAAAAGATGCATTGCATTGGGAAATGCTGTTGCAAAAGGCCTCTTGAAGGTTGAAAAGTAAAGATGTCACATTGAAGATGAAGGTACACCTGACCATTCCATGATGTTTTTAGTTGCATCATATGGTTGTGAAAGCTGGACATTGAATAAGGGAGACAGAAGAAGAATTGAAGCTTTTGAATTATGGTGCTGAAGATGAATATTAAAGATACCACAGACTGCCAAAGGAATCAACAGATCTGCCCGAGAAGAAGTGGAACCAGAGTACTCCTTGGAAGCAAGGATGACTAGAATTGCATCTTAAATATTTTGGACATGTTGTCAGGAGGGAGCAATCTCTAGAAAAAGACATCATGTTTAGGAGAGTGGCAGGTCAATGAAAAAAAGGAAGACCTTCAATTAGATGGATGACATAGTGGGTACAACAAAACCTCACTCAATGGCACTTAACAACAACAAACCATTAATTAGGCTATTAATAAAACTACATTTTGTTCTTTCACATTTTCAATTACTTCCATTCTGGTTTTGTGTCATGAGTTATTCCTTTTTGTGTGTGTGTGATACTGGGGGTTGAACCCACAGCCTCACTTACAAGTTTTGCAAGTGCTAGAACACTGAGCTGCACCATCATCCCAATTTTTTTTTTTTTTTACTTTTTTGAGATAGGCTCTTGCTAAATTACGCACGCAAATCGCCCCTGGTCTCCAATTTGTGATCCCCCTGCCTCCTCCTCCCGAGTGGCTGGGATTACAGGCATGTGCCACCATGTCCAGCTATGAATTATTTCTAATAACAATGATTATTGAAATACAAATATTTTTGTCAACATTTTTAAAGTATGCAAAAACTTTTAGTAATATAGAATCTGTTTTTCTCCCAAATCCCACAAAATAAAATTCCATGAGCATTAATCATTATTATTGAAAATAAATTTAGAGCCCATTATGGCAATATTTTCACTGGTTCTCTTTCACTTTATTGAGCATATTTAATCTTTATTTTGCTCTACAATTCGACAACCAACCAGTCCTATTCCTCATTTCCAGATATGCATCTCTCTGCTCACTAAAGGTCTATCAGTTAGCTCCATGCTTTCCTACCATAAGTACTGAAATGACTTTTCCAGGAGAAACCCTGAGGAGAAAGTATATTTGCCAGAGTCTGACTTCCTGTGGTCTTGTAGAACAAAGTTAATTAAGGCCTTAACAACATGAATTTCCTACTGGTTTTATTATTCCATTGCTTTAAGTAAAATAACAATATATGCTACTTTTTCAAATACAACTCACAATAAAATTGACATTTAATGCTTTTTAAAAAACTTTGCGAAGAAATCATGAATGTGTTGCCATACTGACTATACATACAAAAGTTGATTCAAAAAAAGTTGGTGGAGAGGGAAGTGAATTAAATCAGGAACCTGATTAGTAGCAGAATTAAAGCAAATTATTTGTATCCATCATAGTATGTTAGAGCTTTTAGCACTTCAAAATATATATAAAATTGTTTACCTGAAGATCATTATTCATTTTCTGTAATATGTCTGACTAAAAAGAATTATTGTCTCTCAAAATATCTATGAAATGCTATTTTCTTTAGGTTATCTGATTAAAAGGAGAAATATGGCAGGTACCATGGCACATGATTGTAATCCCAGGGCCTTGGGAAACTAAGGGAGGAGGATCATGAGTTCAAGGCCAAAGGAAGCCTTCACAACTTAGCAAGACTCTTTCTCAAAAATAAAAAATGAAAAAGGGACTGGAGTTGCAACTCAGTGGTGGAGCATTTGCCTGGTTTATGGGAGGCCTTGGACTCAACACCCCTCCCCCAGGATTAAAATGAGAAAAGGAGACAGAGAAAGGGGGGGAGAAAGAATGAGATAATTTATTGAGAATGAATATAATTTATTGAGAATGAATATCATTCATTAATTTCATATCATTTCATATTATTTCATATCAATCATTTAACTTAATCCATGTAGACATGAAATACTATATTGACACTACTCTCCAAAATGCAATATGTACATTTATCATTAAACTGAAGAAGCATAATGACCCTAAGTTTATAGAATAGACTGCGGCATAAGTGGATGATTGCTTTAGAACTTTGGAATATTATTTCTGAAAATGTCTTGTCAGAGAATTGTGGTTGTTGTTAGATACCATTGAGTCAGTGTCCCAGTCATAGTGACCCTATGTGTAACAGATGAATCACAATTGTCAGTGCTTCTCTGCTATTCATAAGGTTTTCAATGGCTAATTGTTTTTTGGGAGTGGGTTGTCAGGTCCTTCTCCCAAACCTACAGCATCTGGTATTCCCAGGTATTCTCCCGTTTAAGTACTAACCAGACCTGACTCTGCTTAGCTATGAAGATCTGATGGGATCAAATGGCACAGTGGGAAGGCTGCAGGTGTCAGAGAATAGTAACAGAGTGAAATCAAGAGCATGATAGATGGCAAGTGTATCAAGATAGCAACATCCAGCTTAAGTGGCAATACTCAATTGATTCTCTCATCTCTCATCTCCAATATTTAAAATCTAGACAGTTAGCTTTGGGGGCTAAATTTGTGAATGGCATTTTAAATGAATTTCATAAGTAAACATATGCCTTATACATTTTATACTAAGCACTTTATTTTATTATTTTGTGATACATTTCTTTTTCTTTAAAGCCACATTTTTATCCATATTTCTGAGCACTTGGTTTGTGAGTCTCTGTTTTCCTTAGGTTTTATCATAGGTTCCACCCATCTTGATATGTTACGGATGTCAAGAGATTTGCTCTCCTCCTTCCAATTCTTTTCTTTTTCCATTAGGTTAAAATCTATTCATTTATCCCTCAAGAATATTTACATTCTAACTTAATAATAGCTTCTATAACCCCCTCAGGCAAAGCCATTTGATCTTTCTTCTCTGATCCCTACATATTTTGTTGACAGTTCATCTATCATATCACATGGTATTTCATTGTGTCTGTTTAGAAGTCTCTTACACTATGAAAAAATTAGGGTAATTACAGAGACTTTCCTATGATGAGCACTTAAGATAGCCCATGATAAGATTCAAATCATGTTTGCTAGATGAATTCTTGATTCTATAAACAGTGGTTGGTGATGTGGCTAAGACTCATAGTCATTCTTCAACATCATTTTCTCACTTTTCCTTTAGTAATCGACATTGCTCACTGAGTTTCAGGTGAGCATATGGCTGCTCAGTTAGAAAAAATTTCCCAGTGCTTCAGGTAAAATTATGTGACAAGTTATCATGAATGGTATATGGGCAAAGTGATATTGCAATTTAGATTTCCTCTCCATAAAAAAGTTGTTGTTGTTAGTGGCTGTCCGGTCTGATCAGACTCATAGCAACCTTCATAGGGTTTCTAATGATTGAATATTTTGGGACTGTTTCAGAAGTGGATTGCCAAGTCCTTCTTTCATTTTTGCAGTGCTGGGGATCAAACCTGGGTCCTCAGAGAGTGTGGAGCAGCCCTGTACCTACTAAGCTAAGCGCCAGTCCCCCATAAAAGTACATATTTTCTAATTATTCTCATGAACTAGAAATTACATGTGGGTCTGGTGAGGCAGGTACAGCAGACAGGCAAGGACCATACCCTGAAGAATGGAGGAATAAATTAGTAATAATCTGGGTGCCTCAAGACCTTATGACTCAAAGCCACCTAACCACAATGTAGCATCCACCTCCTCTTGGAGTGTGACAAGAGAGAGAAATAGTCTAGCAATCTTCTGCTACTTGAGACATGACTTTCTGGATCACCATTACAGAAGTTTAGCCTATATCCTATGTGATATACCTGCTCTCTGTGGAGGATAGTTAGCCACATGGTAGGTACCTTCAGTAAGTTTCAGTTGTAGAGGATAGTGTCCCATCCTGTCTATAGTGGCAATGGTTCCCATTAACACACAATGAGCAGCAATATTAGCAACCAAAGCTAATACTTATTGATGCACTACTATACACAGTTGTTGTTGTTGTTGTTGTTGTTGTTGTTGTTAGGTGCTGTAGAGTTGGTATCCGACTCATACCGACCCTGTGTACAACAGGTGAAACACTATTATCAATGCTTCTCTGCTGTTCTAGGGTTTTCAATGGCAGATTGATTTTTGGGAATGGGTTGCCGGGTCTCCCAAGCCTGCAGCACCTGGTGTTCCCTGGCAGTCTCCCATCCAAGTACTACCCTGCTACTAAGCCTGATCCTGCTTAGCTTCCGAGATCTTATGAGATTGGATGTCACAGGGCTACAGCTGGAGGACACTATACACAGTAGTAGCTATAAATACTTTGATAGCCAGGACCAGCAATACATTAGTTCTTAAGCATTGCTTCTGTCAGCAATGATCAAAGGTTTTTCACGACTGTTCCTTTGTCATAAGACAACTAAGTATTATTTTCTTAGAATCTAGATGACTGTATGTCAAGTTTTGTCAAATGTTGAAAACAACAAGCTATACTTTGCTGATTTCTATTGTAAATACTCCCAGTATAGATAATTTAATGCTATCAATGTGAACCACTAAAGGTGGAGTTGAGAAGAACTGCACACGCGTTCCTGTTTTGATCTGGTCAGAGGTGTCTCCAAACTTCCACACAATGGACAATACCAGGATGGATACTATTTAAAACAAAACAAAACATAAGATAGCAACTATATATGAGGATGTGAGGAATTGGAAGACTTTCATACTATTGATAGGAATGTAAGAAGGTATAATCACTGTAGTAAACAGTATAGTGGTTTCTCAAAGATTAAAAATAAAATTAATGTAAGGTCCAGAATTGCAACTTTAGGATACATACCCAAAAGAATGAAAAGCAGTTTATAGAAGAGATATTTGTGTTTCTATTTTGATAGGAGAATACTCACCATAAGCAAAAGATAGAAGAATTCCAAGTGTCCATTAGTGGATTAATGGATCAACACAAAATGATATGCTCATACAATATAATATTACTCAGCTTTAAGAAGGAAATTCTGACATTATGCTAAGTGAAATTAGGTAGTGACAAGAGAAGGGATCCTATATGATTCTGCTTATACAATGTTGAATATAGAATGGCCCTCAACACTCATGTTTGAATGTTAGATCCTCAGGTGGTAGCACTCGCTCAGGAGGCTGTGGAAATTTGGGGAAGTAAAATGAACAATTTTGCATTTTTAGAATAAACTGCTGTTTTGTATATCATATAATCTTTTGGTGCATGGTATTGCCTGATTGGGTTTGCTAATATTTTCTTAAGACTTTTGTTAAATACTTTAAACTTATGTTAAGAAGGGATATTGGTCAGTAGTTTTATTTCCTTGTAATGTTTTTGTCCAGTTGTTACATCTCCATACATCGGGAAGTGAATAGATCTATAGGCCCTATAAACCACTCAGATATCTACTCCCTTTTCATTCAGATCCTTTCATCCTATTCCAGGTTCATTTCCCAATGATGATTTTTTTTGACAATTCTAATTTATTGCTAGACTGTTAATCTTTTTTCAACTACTTCTACTGGCATACATGCCACTTACAAATCAATTTTCAAGATGTACACATTTTCTGTTATTTTTATTTCAAAGACTCCAGATTTCTGATATGATGCAGCATAAATCTTTTAGCCTCATATCTAAAGTCCTTTATCAGCTATAATTTTCCTTCAGTTCTTCAAATTCTTTATTCCAGAAGTTCTTAAACACAGCTACACATTAAAACCACGTGGAAACATTTTTAAAAAACTGGTTGTGGGAAATTATATTTTTGCAATGGTGTCCTCCAAGTACATTTCCAAGCAAATGACTTAAGAATGGAAAGGTTGACAGATCAAAGTAAATTATTTGCATGAAAGTTGATAGTGTGATTACAAAGAACACCAACGTATGCCAAAATCAAGACTTCGTTGACTATGAAGTGATTTTGTGTGTTTATTCTGACATATTTAGAATCTATGTCTCTCGTGGTATAAGGGCTCTTTTGGTACTTCCTATTTATCTTATATTTAAGTCATCTTATGCTTCTTCTGATCTTATACTTAACACATGGCACAAATCCTGCTTTTCTTTGACTTAAAATATTTTCACAGGTTTTGCTTATGTTTTTACAAATTACACACTTATTTATCTAATACATTTAGATATTGCCAAAAGCAAATTTGTGCTGCAATTAGCAGATTGTCTGAAATTCACTCCAGCTGCACTGAATTAGGATTTCTGTGAGAGGTGTCAAGACATTGTATTTGAAAATTTTTTCAGGTGACTCTGCCATGAAGCTGTGGTTGAGATTCCCTAACTTAACCCCACCTAAATTAGCTAAGGTAATATCCCTACCTATGCACATTCCACTCAGAGCTGGTACCTATGCTTTATCATGCATGCTATTTTACCTCATACATGAGGATCTCCCTGTCTAGCTAAATCTTATATAAGTGCATTTCACCCTAAAGCTCTCTCTAATCATACAACTATACTACAAATTCAGATTCTCAAAGGCTAATTTACAATCAATTGACAATAGGCTTGTCTGCTCAAAATATCTTCTGAATATCCACTACCATTTTTATTCAGTCTTCTGTAGGATGGACAATTAGTCCTAAAATATTTTTATTTATGTGTGTACTTGTTTTATATTATTGAACCACTTGTTTGTGTGCATTTGCACTGTGCAATTATAATAGTTTGGGCATAAGCTGAGGAAGGGATGAATATAAAAGAACCATGAGTAAACCCAGCGGAGTTTAGCTTATGAAAGTAATCAAGAGACAACAATGCAGAACTGACTGATTGTTTACCAGGAAACAAAAAGGGATGGGAGAGGGAAGGGGGAGAGGACAATAAAGGAGAAACCAGATAGGAGAAAAGAGAAGGGGAAAATCAGAGAGAGAGAGAGAGAGAGAGAGAGAGAGAGAGAGAGAGATTGATTTAAGTTTTAAAAAATTGAAATAGCTTCTAAGTAAAAGCCAGAAAATCTTCCTGCTCACCTCAGTGGATCCAAATACATTATCATGTAATAAAAAGTACATTCTTTGCATTTTATTTCATTTTATCCTACTTATTTAGTTCATAGATCATATCTTTGCTACAAAATAATCCTGAAAATATATTTGTTTTAAGTTTATTTTGATATATCACAGCTTCATCCAAATTCTCAACAGCAAATAGCATATCAAATTCATACAAAAATGTCACAACTAGAGCAAATAGCCTAGTGAATAGTCTAGCATTTAGAAAATCTGCTTCTGACTTTACATTTTATTTTTCATGCTTTAATTATAATTTATGAGACATTTTATATGTAGCTTGTACTTGGTACTAAAGAAATTTTATATTGCACAAACTTTAGAATTATCTATTTGATGATACAGCTGTTTTAATTAATCAATAAAAATACTATTTTAAAAGTAGACTTTTTAATATACATTTGAGTCATTCCTGTTTGTCCATATCATGTGAAGTAAAACCTTAATGTCAGACTCATTACCAGTGCAAAGAAAAACACATTCTCAGTAGAATTCTTGAGGAATAGAATTTCCTATTAGGCTATCAGAATTATTGATTGCAACTACTGCTGTTGCATCCACATGACAGGAAGTATTAATGAATTGTTACTCACAAAGCATTAGGAAGCACTGTCTCCTAATCCATCAGCAAAGCAGTTGGGAAATACCTGAAGGTATATTGTTGCCTGTTAGACATTAAGTACATTTTTAATTAACCTTGACAATAGTTACTATATATTGTAGATGGGAAGAATTAAAAATGCCTCTTTCATTATTGATACTCTTTAAACAATTAATCTCACTATATTTTATTAATGTTCTAGATTTCTAAAGCAAATGGAACACTTTAAATTTCCTTTCTCTTCTTGAATTAATGCTATTAGGTTATAAAATGCCAACAGATAGGTCTGAAATTTCATCAGGATTTTAACATATAATAAGTTTGTCTCATTTCATTTGAGCAAGATAGAATTAACAGCAAAAATGAGAATTCTTACAGATGGATGGTACCATAAAGACACATTATGTGGACTTTTAGTTAAATTAGACAATTGCATAAGAGACAATGGCTGGATTCTCATTGTGGAAATTTAAATTCTTGACAAAGATACAGCTGTCTAAATTTTTTGAGTATTCAAATTAATTCATAATAATGAAAAGCATATTGATTAATTTTAGCACTTATGATAAAGCAATTAAACTTATATTTTATGAAAAACAGAAAAGGAACATTTGATGGAAGTTGTTAAAGACATCCTTTACAAAAGTGAAAAATTAGCACATAAGATTACATCAAAGTAGAAAGCTTTTCCACAGCAAATGAAACAATCAACAAAGTACTGAGATGACCAACAGAATGGGTGGAAATATTTTCAAACTACACAGTTGATGTTGTTCGTGTTGTTTTTATGTGCTGTGGAGCCAGGTCTGATTCATAGTGGCCGTATGTACAACAGAATGAAACACTCCCTGCCACTGTGCCATGTCTGGCATTATTGTTAGTGCTTCTCTGCTATTCATAGGGTTTTCAATGGCTGATTGTTTGGGGAGTGGTTTTCCTGGTCCTTCTCGCTGGCCTCAAGCACCTGGTGTTCCCAGGTTGTTTCTCATCCAAGGACTAACCAAGCTGACCCTGCTTAGCTCTTGAGATCAGACAGGATTGGATACCAGGGTGGTATGGCTGCAGGCTAATTTTAGGAGGTTAATAATCAGAATATACAAGGGACTCCAGAATCTCAGAAAAACATTAAATCACTCCGTTTAAAAATGAAAAATAGACCTAAATAGACATGTCTCAACAGAAGGCATACAAATGGCTAAAGGAAAAAAAAAAGATAAATGAAAAAATGCTCCTTCGTGTCATTAACCATGAGAGACATGCCAATCAACACTACAATGAAATATCACTTTATGCCAGTAAGAGTGGCTATTATCAAAAAGTCTAAGGAAAGCAAGGATATCGAGGAAAAAGAACTCTTGTACACGGATGGTGGAAATATAAATTAGCACAACTATCATGGAAAACAGTAAGGGGGTTCTTCATAAAAATTAAAAATACATGTAACTATATGATTTACCAATTTGAGTATATATCCAAACAAAATGAAATTAGTGTGTCAAAGAGATACCTGCATTCCCATGTTAATTGCAGCACTATTCACAATAACCAAGAAATGGAAACAACCTAAGTGTATGTTCAACTGATGAATGGATAAAGAAAATATGGTACAGATACATACTGGAATACTATTCAGACATAAAAGAATAAAATCCTGTCATTTGCAACAACACAAAAACCTGGAGATCATTATGTTAAGTGAAATAAGCCAGACTCAGAAAGACAAGTTACCACAAATATGTTCCCACAAATATATGGAATCAAAGTTGATGTGAAAAAAGTTTTGAGTGTAATAGTGATTACCAGAGGCTGAAGAGAGTAATGGGAATGGAGGGAGAAAGAAAGGTTAATCAATAGGTAAAAAGATACAGTTAGGAATAAAAAGTTCTGCTGTGCTACTGCACAGTAAGATTACTATAGATAACCATAATATACTGTATATTTCAAAAGGCTGGAAGAATTTCAGAGCTTTTCACCATGAATAAATGACAAATGCTTGAGGAGATATGTTAATCTGACTCAAATATTACACAATTATACAATAATAAGCCATCCATTTATTGCATCACAGTGGTGTACCTTAAGGGAATTGACTTGTGTTTCTTAATATTTCTGATTTTTTGAAATTCAACTTTCACATTCTCAAATTGCATCTGGATTTAAAAAACAATTTCCATGAGAAATAGAGTTTTAATTTATGATGACATGCAATGTGTTTCATAATATTTAAAAATATTGGATTGCTTAGACATTAGCAGTTTATATGATAAACTTATAGATCCAACAGAACTGCTACCAACCAACTGGTCTACTGAAATAACCTTGTAGATGCAAAGTGGGTGGCTGTTTTTAGAGAGCTGGAAACTAACTTATATCAATAAGAAAACCTACTGTTAGTACCTAACAAAAAAATCTTCACTGTCTTTTGTTGAGAGAGTATTTAGTTTTATGTGATCACATTGGACTCATGTCAGAAATTAGTGTATTGTCAACTTGATAGAAGCAAATTGCAAGTAAGAATAAAATTTATGATTGACTATATTCAGTTTTGTCACTTTATAGAAGAAAAGATTTTTAAATGTATTCAGAGAAAAATTATAGGAATAGGAAAAAAGAGTAGATTATCTTAATGCACTATGAGAAAAAAGAGACACATCATTACTATTTTTATTAAATATACATAATATCTGTTTAATTATGGTCACCTTCAAATAATCTTATATTTACATATAATTAGATTTTGTAACCTCATTGAAATGAAGATTAACTCAGACCTGTGTATACAAAATGACTATTACACAGTAATATAACTTATGACATCTGAATATCCAGTAGCTTAAAAAGAACTTAAATAAATCATTATATCAGAGAACCAAAACATTAAAAATAGTTGTTTTTCTCAATTACATATTACTTGTCTGATTAGCCTTATTGTTAGTTACTAGTTGCCACTGTTAACTAGCACTGTCCCTTTAATTAATACTATTTACATAACAGAAAAATAAAAACTATAAAACTATATAATTTCAATGAAAAGCCCATTTGTCATGTATTTATGATGAAACATATAATTAGCTATTACCTATCAGATTATTATATTTACTTTTGTCATTGTTGTTTTATGGCTGCATTCTGGGTTGGCCCCTTAAAAAGTTAGTTTTCCTATGCCAGTGCTATAAAGGAACTCTTTCTCCATGGTCTTGCCCCTCTCCCAGTGGTAGGCTGCTCTTGCTGGTTACTTGATATGAGCCTACTATTGAGGGTAGGAATCTTCTCTGGCCATATCTCATCCTTAGACTTGTGTTTCTTAATATTTCTGGTACTCCTTGCTGTGGTCTTAAGTGTATTTTTCATCTTGGGCAGAAAAGAGTTTTGTTGTTTATTACCCAATGATGCAGACCTCTACTTGGTATTGGGACAGGATCCTAGATATGCTCTTTTTTATTCTCATTGGAAATTTTTAATGTACAACTTAATGTGATTCATTCTGACATGTATTTCATTGTGATATTTCCATATATGTTCTTCATTGTATGTTGGGGATTTCTAAAAAGCACCCCCTAATTAGGGTCTTTCTGATCAGCCTGAGGGACTGACCTCTGGCTGACCCAGTCCACATTCTAGCCACTACTTTATCCCCCCTCCCAAGGAGTGACCAAAGATGGCCTCTGACCAGCAAGACCTAGTCCTAACAACCACTACTCTGATTGGCTACTCCAAGTCCCCTGATTGGCTCCTAAAGTAACCCATATGCTTGGACCCTATACACCTTACCCACCAATTCAAATTATACCTCAAAATCACCCTATTTAAATAACTGTCATACCTGCCAGGAATGAACCCTTATTGGCTGCTCCCGGTACACACCCTCTTCCAGGAACCTATATAAACAGGCTCCGGGACCCCATCTTCACCCTTCACCATCCCCCATTTGCTGTCCAGACCCCATCACCTTGATCCAGCACTCCCCAATCCTGTGGAAGACTACAATCAAGCCAGTGAGTTAAGCCCAGGGGCTCAAAGCACCGAAGGCTACTAGCAAGGCATGAAGCACCCTCCAATTCCTCCCAACACTGGGAAGGAGGAAGGTAGAGAAGGTGACCTGTGAGAGTCAAGACCAGCGGACCTCCAGCTGCTTCCAGATACCATATGATCTGTAGCCCTGCTAGCTGTAACACTAATAAGGCAGCAGCATTCTATGCTGCTGACCTTGAGCTGTCACTTGCAAAGGGCTGATTGCTGGTTGTCCTTCCCTGAAGGAGCTCCCTGAGGGAGCAGCCCAATCAACTTTCCCTTTCCTGTTTTTTCATAGACGGTCTCCTGACCTCCCTCTTTGGTGCCTCCGGCCATTCCAACATCCCGGTCCTGAGGGTTCCTGATACTCATTTGGTGTCAGGGCAAGGCTCTGTCCTCAGCTGGGCCTGAGATCAACCCCGACAATTGTACATCACTCATATAACTTCCCCCTTACCCTCTCATGCCCCTCCTCCCCCATCTCCCACCCCCTCATCAATGGCCTCCTTTCTACTTGTATGTCTTTTTGTGAGAATATTTATCTATACATGCGCATGCAGATTTTGATTTAAGTCCAACCTTTTTTCTATACTGATCTATCTTGTTACATTCTCAGCAGAATTACATGAATAATCTAGTCCACTTACATTATTACCATCCTTTGGTATTATTGGTATTATCCCAAACTATTATAGTTGGGCTGTTTACTTTGAGGTTGACCTCTCTCTCATTCCTTGCCCCTTGTTGGCCCTCCTCCCCCTCTCTTCTTCTCCCATCATCGTTTCCTTTTGCTAGATCCCTCCCTTCTTCTTTCCACTCCTTAAATTGTCCCTCTCCACTAAATTTACATGAGCTTTTCATTATGCGTAGGAAGCATAGGAAATAATAAGGTCATTATGTTCCAATTTATGTATAGGACTTTTTCCTTCTTTTAAGTTTGGTTTAGCTCCCACATGTAAATGAGAATATATGGTATTTCTCTTTTGGGGCTCATGTTCGTTCACTTAAGAGAATTTTCTCCAATTCCATCCATTTTGCTGCAAATGACATTGTTTCATTTTTCTGATTGCTGAGTAGTATTCAATTGTGTATATGCACCATAATTTTTTTATCCATTCTCTTGTTAACAGGCACTTTGGTTGATTCCATATCCTTGTTATTGTGAAAAGTGCTGCATTGAACATGGAGATGCAAGTGTCTCTGTGGTATGATGCCTCATCTCCCTTTGGTTATATTCCCAATAGTGGTATAACTGGGTCATATTGTAGATATGCTCTTATTGATTATTAATTTGGTTTTGAGATTTAATAGTCATTTTCTTCACTGACATGCTTGTCATTTGAACCCTCTGCCATGTTAGATTACTATTTTTCCCTATCTTCCTTCCACATCACTTTGAAGATCCAATGTTTTCCAGGTGTCATCTCTTTACTCTTCCAAATTTTTCCTAGGATTCATGTATTTTCCATAAGCCATCAGTTGTTTTAATATTTTTATGTTTGCTGTGCATCCTTTTTTCTACCTTCTGTGGCTCCTATGATGTTTTTCTTTTTAAGATATTTTCTTAACATTTTATTTGCTGTGCTGTCAACTGGCATCTTAACCAGAAGGTTATGTGATGGTTAGTCATTTCTTCAGTGACATATTTCATTGAAGTATCGTAAAACATAATTTTCCTTGATTTTATTTTAATTACAACAATATATTCCATTATTTATACTTAAACTGAGATGTATTAGGTCAATACTAGATTTTGTGTCATCAAACCAAACAACAGTTTCTTCTATTTCTTTGAAAAAATTATTTTATTTTGAACAGTTTACTGATAAAATGTTAAAAGTATATGCTAATTTGAAAAGGTAGAATAAATATGCAACTGAGCACAGTACTTTGAGAAATTGAAACAAATAATAGTTTAAATATAAGATTTTGTATTTAATGTGCATGAAGGGCACTATTTAGTCTTACTTTTGATTTCTTAAAACTAAACCTGTCATAAGCTTTCATCTAAACTTTAAAGTAATTTCTTATGACAATCAAAAAGGAAATGTTAAGAAGGAAGATAAATGTTTCATGTAAAATTACTATATAAGATTTTTCACAAAGAATTAACTGATCAGTTCAGTTTGTCCTCAAATCAGTTAAATTTCAATAATGGCCAGGCATAGTGGCACACACCATTAATCCCAGTGACTTGAGAGGCAGTGAGTTGGGAGGATTGCAAGTTCAAGGCCAGAGGTAGCCTGCGTAACTTATTGAGACCTGCTTCAAAAATATAAAGTAAAAAAAAATGGGCTGAGGGTGTGTAGCTCAGTGGTTGAATGCTTGCAAAAAGTTTGTGTAAGGCCCTGGGTTCAAATCCTCAGTACTGCAAAAATAAAAATAAAAATAAGATTCCAAAACAGATTCAATGTCTCTTTTTCCACTTTTGACTGTGGTTTAATTAAAATTTTTAGAGTGTGGTTATAGACTAAGCACTGAGATTATTTATGGCATAGTATAAGGGTTTCTTTATAACACTTGAAGTGATCATCAATAGATAGCATTATTATAGCTTTTATTCATACATTATTTCTCATGCAATATTTTTATGCTTTCAAAAATGAAAAAAATGACAAACTTGAGGAGTCCCTAAAGTTATATACAAATTTCAAATTTGAGGCTTATACTGAAAAGCAGTTCTCTGTCACTATTGTACTCTATTCACTTCAGATTTTTCATTGGAAATTACTTTAATAATAAAATAAGACATAATTTGAGAACTCAGTGAGGCAAAGCATAGGAAATAATAAGGTCAGTTAATAGCAAATGGTACATAGCAATTTTCACCTTATGCTCATGCATGTGCATACCAAGTCACATATTAAAACTTTTCCTACTCACCCTCCTTCAAAGAACTGGTAGCTCATACCATCCTTAGGAGCTCTGACTTTGGAAATAGGATCATGTAAACCTTGTATACAGGCTAGGGAATTTGGATATGGGGTTCTGAAGTACAAGCTCAGATGTGAACCATAGACAGACCTGTCTTAGTAGCTCCATGGATTTCTACCCCATTGAGTGGGAGATAGTAAGAGATTTATCAATGTAGGACTCTTTAAAGCAAAGGGCCTAGACTGCCTAAGTGTAATGAATGTTTATATTTGGCTAATATATTGTAGTATATGTGGCAACACAAGGTGGACACTTCTAGTTCTAGAGACAAAAGAACATTTGGTATATAAATAACTCTGTTAATTGAATACCTCCATTCAATATTTTTATTTTTATAGATTAGAAAAATCTTACTAACTCTTGACTTATTTGGCAGTTATAATTTTGATCTTAAATGTCCTCCAAAGGCCCATATGCTAAAGGGTTTTTCACTAGCCTGTGGTTCTATTCGGAGGTGGTGAAACCTTTAGAAAGTAGGCCTAGTGAAAGGAAGTTAGGTCATTGCAGGTATGCCCTTGAGGGTGATATTGGAAACCCCAGCCCCTTGCAAGCTCTCATATGTTCTCTCCTCTCCTCTTGCCTCCTCTGTTCTTCTTTTCTCTCCTTTTCCCTTTATCCCCCCTTCTCCCCCTCTTTTTGTTTCCTGGACACAATGAAGTGATCAGCATTCTCTGCCATGTGTTCCCTATCATGATACACTACCTCATCATAAGCCCAAAGGCAGCAGGTCCAATTGACCACAGAGTAAGACCCTTGAAATCCTGAGCCAAAATATTTTCTCCTTATAAGTTATTTTTCTTGGGTATATTTTTCACAGAGATAGAAAGCAGACTAACAGAGCAGTCTAGAAAATCTGTAGCTCAGATTATTATTTTTGAGATTTAGCACATTGGAAATTAAGGAAATGTCCTCAAACAGTAGATTATTCATTTAAATGTCCCCAAGTGAGAATGGGTAGTTGGTTTAGGAGCCATTGGTTATCCTGGAAATGTACCAAAAAACTTCTTATTCTTTAACAAAGAGTTCTATGAAAATTACTATTTGGATCAGACTTCCAGCCGGAGACTTACACAGAAAAATAGATATACATACTTTGTTCCTGCATAGCATATCAGTCATTCCCACTAAATTCCAATTTTGATTGTTTTAGTAGTCTAATGACATAAAGTGATTTTTTAGCTTTTCAGTATTAATGTAGGCATATACAGTCAGGCTCCATGAGCAATAATGTTAATAGAGCTTACTTTCTAGAATTTTTGTGACTTTTAAATGAAATTACATATTCAAAGTGCACAATGCTTAGTGCACTAATAAAGATTATTACTATTTTTCTTTTGCTTGTAGCAAGGTTCACAAAGGAAGCTTTACATATACACATTGTGTAGTACCTCTGGGAAATTAGTATAAGTCCCCAGGAATTCTATTTCTTGAGGACTCCAAGGTATCCAAGGAAGAATATTTTAAGGGAAAGAGAACTGAAAGATATACAGGTCACAAATGTCTAAGAATAGCATTCCAAAAGAAAACAAAACTGTACAATGATTTCCTAGGAATAGTGCACCACTAGGAATAGAAAAGTCACTTGAGGTAAGAGACACATTTCAGTTTGGAGCAACTTGAGCAGCAAAAAATCACAATGAGTCTTTTGGACAGAAAACGGCCACCAGTAGGTAGCATCCCCAGGTGATAGAGCCAGGACAGCAGGAGAGCAGCTATCCTTCTGAGTGAGTGATGGCAAGAAGGCACTAAAGATTCAGTAGGAAAGAGACAGAACCTTATTTTGAAAACAAAAATCCACAAAGCACTCTCTAAACCCAGAATTTGGAGAGTGGATCAGAGGAAGAGAAAGACTGTTATAGAATACAGAGCGTGCAGTGGCAGAGGGTGGGGCAGAGATGAAAGAAAGAATGAGAGCCTCAGAAAGTGTGCACTATAGTTTTAGTTGTAAACAGATAGAATCTTATTATTAAAAAAAACAAAGAACTTAAAGAACTTAATGAAAAGAGAGAAAACCTTCAGCACAGGGAACTTGCAGAAGTGGTACACCAGAGAGTGGATGCTGATGAAAGAAAGAATGAGACACTCAGAAAACACAAATATTTTTTCCAGGACCAAGTGGATTTTCAGGGATCCTGGAGTCCGCTTAACATACTGATACTGAGAAAGTTTTCTGTTCTGGGCATTCAGTCATCATTGGAAGCCTTTTAGAGAAGCTAATATCTTAGTCTCTGACTTTTAAAGTCAAAGTTCTCTGTGTTGCCTATTACCAGGAATTCCTAGCAATGATCATGCTCTGACACACTGAGTGTTGGCCTGGACAGATGGTTGGTTATAGGGGAAAGACTTTGAGTCAGAGATATGGAGAGATCCACATGGAGGGAAAATTGTCAGAATGATAATGTGCAGAAACTAAACTGCAGAAAGTCAGAGACCCAAATAGTAGAGGGTAGAACATATCAGCCTTATATCCATGTGGATCACTCCATCTCCATAGGGATGAAGTGCCCCCAAACTAGACATTTGAAGGTGCCGGAGAATAAGACCAGTCAGCAGAATGTTTACTGTCTAACTCACCCAGTCCTGAGGAGTGGGCAGGTCAGAGTAATTACAATCAGTTCGGCCCACAAACTAAAACCTCTGGTGTCTAGGTGAAGACCATAAAGGAAAACACAGGAAGCTAAATAGCACAAAACTCTGCTCTGACCAAGTGTTGTATAGCCAAAATGGCCACAGAAAGAAGAGCTACTTGGCATTTGTCAAGACCTGTCAGCACTGCCCACACAATTGACCTTCTCATAGGACTGGAAACATGTCATGTAGGAAAAACAAACAAAAAATACTTTTATTTTTAATTTCTCCCTCCTAATTGTGTTGTATTCCTTTTTGTTTGTTCGCCTTTCTATGCAAACTTTTTTATCAGACCAATTTAAATATTTATAATTTTTCATTCTATTTATAGTACAAGTTCTTTTTTCTCTTTTGCCATTTATATTTACTCTCATTTTGTCACATTTTAGTATCTAATTCTTTGTCTTATTTTACCCTGTTTCTCTCTCCCACCCTCCATCTCTCCCTCTCCTAGTGTGGGGTTGAATTCAGGGCCTTGCACATGTTAGGGAAGTACTCTAACACTGAACTGCACCCCAAGCCCATTATTTATTTTTTCCTTTTGAGATAGTGTCTTGGTAAGTTATGTGACCTGCCTCTGCCCTTAAACTTGGGATCCATGTGCTTCAGCATCCCAAGTCACTGGGATTACAGGTGTGCTCCATGGTACCTGGCTCTACTCTGTCTTGTTTTTTGAGAAGGGCTGTAGGGCTGAGGCAGGCCTCAGATTTGCAGTCTCCTTGAGCCAATTCTCCTAAAGCTTGAAAGTATGATCCACCCCAGCCAGCTTTTAATACCTAATTTTCAATCATCTTCCTTTCTCTGCTTTCTCCCCCCCCATTGTTTTTACTTTTTTCTTAAACTAGATCAGTTCTTTCTCTTTCTTATTTATTTTCATTTCTCACTTTTCTACCTTGTAATATTTTTATTTTATTTTTTTTCTTTTTGTCTTCCTCAACTGGAATTTTTCCTTTTTAGTTTTATCTCTAACTGGATCTTCTTTATCTCTTATTCCTTTGTTTTTATTTTCCCTTCAATTTATTTTTCCCCTCTTGTCTTTCTAATTTTCTCTCTTTCTGGTATTATTCTCTAGTATCACTTTAATATTTCCATTTTCTATTCTTCTCTTTTTTACCTAATATGTACTTAGTTCATATAGTATTATTTTTGCTCTTTCCCCTCTAATATTATTGGAGTTATAGTGGTAATTGTTTATAATTAGTTATGAGTATATTTCCATGGGTGGTTTGCCTATAGGTTGTAGTTTCTACTCTCTGAGTGCCTGTTAGTTTTCTCATCACTGTGTGGTGTTGGGGATTTGGCCTGATATCTTAAACATGTTGGGTGAGTGTTTAGCTACTGAGCTAGACTCCCAGTCCTGCTGTAGGACACTACAACCAACCTGGCCACAGTAGAGTAGAGATTGAACCTTGGAGAATAATTGAACTGAAGGAATATGGGCCCCCCAAAAAATATGGGCTCCAGGTGCCATGGCACATGCCTGTAACCTCAGGAGCTTGAGGCAAGAGAATCTCAGGGAAAGTATGAACAGAACATACAAGACCTCTAGGATAGCATTAAAAGAACAAGCTTATGAGTCTTGGGCTAAGAAAAGGAGGTAAAAGCTAACAATGTAGAAAACATATTCAATAAAATAATGGAAGAAAATTTCCTAAATTTTGGGAAAATGAAGGATATCCAGATATGAGAAACTTTGAGAATTACAAACAGATGTGGCCCGAAAAGAACCTCGTCATGTCATTGCTGTTGTTGTTAGGTGATGTTGAGTCAGTGTCTGACTCATAGCAACCCTAGGTACAACAGGTGAAATACTTGCAGTGCCTCTCTGCTATTCATAGGGTTTTTAATGGCTGGTTGTTTGTACAGAGTGAGTGGCCAGGTCCTTCTCCCAGGCCTACAGTGCCTGGTGTTCCCAGGTGGTCTCCATCTAAGTACTAACCAGGCCTGACTCTGCTTAACTTCCAAGATCTGACAGGATCATACATCATAGTGGTACAGCTGCAAGCCCTTCATGTGATATTATAGTTAAAACACCAAGTGTTCAGAACAAAGAAAGAATATTGAAAGCTATAAGTGAGAAGTGCCAAGTCACATATAAAAGCACATCAGTCATAATAAGAGTTGATTTTAAAAAGGAAACTAAAAACCTAGAGGGCATGAAATCATATACTTCAAACTTAAAAAAAAATTGTGACCCAAACTACTGTATCCAGAAATGCTATCTTTCAAAAGTCAAACAAGAAACAAAAAGTTTTCATGATAAGCACAAACCAAAGAAACTCATAACTACTGAGCCAGAGCTTCAGAAAATACTTAAAGGATTTCTACAAATAGAAGATAAACATAACTATGACAACACAAGAAAGAATAAATCTCACTAGAAGAATAGATAAGCAAATGAGGATTAGGAAAGGATCAAACATTACCAAAACAACAAAATGAGAGAGATTAGATTGTTCTTTTCAATAGTAATTCTAAGAGTTAATGGTCTCAAAATTCTAGCTAAAAGATATACACTGGTGAATTGGATTAAATAAAAGGACCCAACTCTTTGACACCTACACAAAAAGACACTCACCACCAAAGACAAACACAGCCTGAAAGTGAAAGGATGAAAAATACACTATAAGCAAACGGAAGATGAAAACAAGCAGGAGTGGTTATAGTTTATCCCAAAAAGGCACACTTTAAACAAAAATTAGTCATAAAACACAAAGAAGATCATTTCATATTCATAAAGGAAACAATCCATAAGAAGGATAAATATAAGAAATATATGAATCCATGTACAGAGTATGTGCACATCCAAATTCATGAAAACGATACTACTGGACAAAAGGGTCAGACTGTTCCCAATGGAAAGTAGTGAGTGACATTAATTCCCTACTGTCACCAATAGATAGGTCATCAAGATGAAAATCAACAATCAAAGTTAAATCAAAAATCAAAATTAAACAGACCAGATGTACTTAAGAAACATCTACAGAATATTCCACCCCACAGCTGCAGAAAGCACATTCTTCTCAGCAGCCTATGGAACTTTTAGCCAAATAGTTCATATTTTCAAACATAAATCAAGCCTTAAATAATAGAAGAAAATCAAAATATCTTTTCATATTCTATAAGGTAACAGTGGAATAAATCTGTAATCACCATGAAGAGAAAAACTACAAAAAATATATAAACTCCTAGAGATTGAGAAATACATTTTGAATAATCAGCCGGTCAGCAAGGAAATAAAGGGTGAAATTAATAACTTCCTATTCAAGTGAAAATTAAAGCACAACATACCATCATGTGGGATAAAATGAAAACAGTTGTAAGAGGGAAGAATATAGATATGAATGCATAGAATAAAATCTTAGCAAGATCTCCAATAAATAAGATAATGATGTACTTCACAATCTTGAAAAATAAGAAACCAATTCAAAAATTAGTAGAAAGAAAGTGATAAGAAATACCAAACTTGAAATTAATAAAGTGGAAGGCCAGAAAAATATATAAAAGATCAATGAAACAGAGTTGGTTCTTTGAAAAGATAAATAAGGCTGAAAAACTCTTACCCAAACCCACCAGAAGAAAGAGAAAGAAAATTTAAATTAATAAAATTGTTTTTGTTGTTCTTGTTAGGTCCTGTTGAGTTGTTTCCAACTCAAAGGGACCCTATGTACAACAGAATGAAACACGCCTCGATTCTGTGCCAGGCACACTATGTTATTAATATTTAAGCCCATTGTTGCAGACACTGTGTCAATAAATTTAGTTGAGCATTTTCCTGCCACTCTCCCAAACATGATGTCCTTCTTCAGGGATTGGTCTCTCCAGACTACATGTCCAAAATATGTAAGATGCAATCTAGCCATCCTTGCTTCACAGGAGCATTTATGTTGCACTTCTTTTAGGACAGATCTACTGGTTCTTTTGGCAGTTCATGGTATATTTAATATACATTTCCAGCACCACAATTCAGAAGCATTAGTTCTTCTTCTGTCTCCCTTATTCAATGTTCAGCTTTCAGGACCATGTGATACGACTGAAAATATCATGGCATGAGTCAGGTGCACCTTCATCTTCAATGCAATATCTTTACTTTTCAATTCTTTAAACAGGTCTTATAATACAGCTTTGCCCAGTGCAATGCATGTTTTGATTTCTTGATTGCTGCTTCCATGGGTGTTGATTGTAGAACCAAGTTAAGCAAAATCTTGGACAAACTCAAACTTTTCTTCATTTATCATGAAGTTGCTTTCTGACCCACTTGTAAGGATTTCTGTTTTATTGACATTGAGGTACAATCCACAATGAAGGATGTGTTCTTTGATCTTCATCAATAAATATTTCAAATCTCCTTCACTTTCACCAGAGTTATATCTTCTGCATAACGAAAATTGTCAATGAATCTTCCTCCTATCCTGATGCCACATTCTTCTTCATAAAGTGTAGCTTCATGGATTATTTGCTCAGCATAGACATTGAAGAGGTAGAGTAAAAGGATGAAGCCCTGATGCACACCTTTCTCCACTTTAAACCAAACAATGTTTCCTTGTACTGCCTGCACAACTGCCTCCTGGTCCATGTACAGATTCATCATGAGGGCAATTTAAAGGCTCTGGTATTCCCATTCACAGTGGTGTTATCCATAACTTGTTATGATCCACACAGTCAAATGCCTTTGCATAGTTGATAAAACATATATATCTTTCTGGTATTTTCTGCATTTGGTACTTTCTGCATTTGGTTATTGTCTATCTGCCACCAGCAATTGATGTTCCTGTTTCCATGCACTCTTCTGAATCCAGCAGAATGTTTTCTGGCAGTTCCCTGTCTATATACTCTTGCAGTTGCTTTTGAATGATTTTTAGCAAAATTTTGCTTGCATGTGATATTAGTGATACCATTTGATAGTTTCCACATTTGATTGGATCCCCTTTCTTGGGAGTAGGCACAAATATGGATCTCTTCCAATCAGTTGTCCAGACAGTTGTTTTCATTATCTCTTGGCATAAATAAATTAGCACCTTTGGTCCTGCATCTGTTTGTTGAGACATCTGTATTGGTATTCAATCAATTCTTGAAGCCATTGTGTTTTGCCAATTTCTTCAAGGCAGCTTCCACTTCGTCCTTCCCTACCATTGGTTCCTGATCATATCCAATCTCTTGAAACAGTCACTCACCAATTATTTTTGATATAATGACTCTGTGTATTCCTTCCATCTTCTTCTGATGTTTCCTGTGTCATTTAATATATTCCCTACTAGATTCCTTCACTATTGCCACTCGAGGCTTGAATTTTTTCTTCAATTTCTTAAGATTGAGAAAAACATTTGTGTTCTTCCCTTTTGGCTTTCTATCTCAAGTTCTTTGCATATGTCATTATAGTATTTGATTTTGTCTTCTTGAGCTGCCCTTTGAAATTTTCTGTTTAATTCTGTAACTTTATTGTATCTTCCTTTCATTTTAGCTGCTTGGTGCTCAAGAGCAAGTTTTAGAATCTTTTTTGACATGAAATTTGGTCTTTTCATATTTTCCTGTGTTTTACATAACCTTTTGCTTTCCTCATGAATGATGTCTTTGATATCATGGTGCAACTCATCTGGTCTTCTATCATTAGTTTCTAATCCATTAAATCTGTTCCTGAGGTGGTCTTTGAATTCAGGTGGGATATAGTCATGGTCATACCTTGCTCTCATAACTTGTTCCAATTTTCTTCAGTTTCAATTTGAACCTGCATATGAGCAATTGATGGCCTGATACACAATCAGCACCTGGTCTCCTTCTGACATTTGATATTGAGCTTTTCCATCATTTCTTTCCACAAATGTAGTCAATTTAGTTCCTGTATGTTCCATCTGGTGAATTCCATGTGTTTATCCATTATTTATGTTGGTGAAAAGAGAAGTTTTTACAATGAAAAGGTCTCTGTTCTGACAAAATTCTATCATGTGATCTCCAGTATCTTTTCTGTCACCAAGACCATACTTTCCAACTACTGAGCCGCCTTCTTTGTTTCCAACTTTTGCATTTTTGCAAAGTTTGCATTTCAGTTACCAGTAATTACCAGTACAATCATACTGCATGTTCAATCTACTTAAGTTTTCAAGAGTTGATAAAAATCTTCGCCATCTTCATTTGTGTCCTTTTGATTGGTGCATAAATTTGAATAGTAGTCATATTATCTGGCCTTTCTGGTAGGCATATGGCTATTATTATATTGCTGGCAGCATTATACTATAGGAAAGACCTTGAGATGTCTTTTTGATGATGAATGCAACCCCAGTTGTCTTTGTTATTCCCAGTATAGTTGAAATTAATAAAATTAGAAATGAAAAATATGATATTAAAACAGATAACACTGAAATCTAGAGGATCATTAGAGAATATTTTAAAAACTATTCAAATAAATTAGAAAATCTAGAGGAAATAAATTCCTATATAGTTATGACCTCCAAATTTGAAGAAAAGAATAAGAAAATGAAAGCTGATTAATAACAAGTAATAAAGTCTCCCAACAGAAGAAAGCCCAGGACTGGAAAGATTACTTGTTGAATTTTACTTAGTTTTAAAAAGATCTAAACTAATACTCCTCAAATTTTTCCAGAAACTAGAAAGGAACACTTCCAAACTAATTCAATGAAGCCAATATTATAATGGTACCAAAAGCAGATAAGGACACAACAAAAAAGACAACTAGAAGCCAAATTTCTTGATCAATATGCCTGTGTAAATTTTTAATAAACAAATTCAACAGCATATTAAAAAATCACACACCAATATTAAGTTGTAATCTTTCACATAATAAAAGTTATCTATAATTTACACAAGGGCTGGGATTTAGCTCAGTTGGTAGAGTGCTGTGCTGAAGTCTCTGAGGTCCCCAGTTCAATTCCCAGCACTGCAAAAATGGGAGAAGGACCTGGCAATCCACTCCCAAGGCAATCCTGAAACAATCAGCCATTGAAAACCCTATGAGGGTCTCTATGAGTCAGATACTGACTTGATGGCACTTAACAACAACAACAACAACATAACACACGCATAGCCAACATTGTACTGAATTAGGAAAACTGAAATTATTTCCTCTAAAATAAGTGACATAACAAGGATGTCATTTATTACCACATTTATTCTATATAATATGTGAGTTCTTAGCCAGAATAATAAGGCAAGGTGAAGAATTAAAAGGGATCTGAATATGAAAGGAAGAGGCAAAATTATTCCTTGTACTTATTTTGCTTTGTTTTTCAACAAAACTGTTTTTCAACAGTGTTTTGCAGGACTGATAGGCTTAACAGAGGGCCTTGTGCACACTTTGAAAGCACTCCATCACTGATTTGCATTCCTAGCCTCTTCTTATTTTTTTATCTTAAGACAGGGTCTTGCTAAGTTATGCAGGATGCCTCTAGCCTCAAACTTTTAATCCTCTTATCTCTGCCTCCCTGGGATTATAGGTATGCACCACTACATCAAACAAATTATTCCTATTTGCAGATGAGATGATGAACCTTTACTTAAAATACCTTAAAAAGTCCCCCCAGAAGACTCTTAGATATGATAAACACTTTTGGAAAATAATAGGATACAAAGTCAATAGACAAAATCAATAGTTTTTCTATACACCAAAAATGAATTTGAGGAAAAAGAAACCAGGAAAACAATCCCATTCACAAGATCCCTTACAAAATAAAGGAACTATGAATAAATTTTACTAAAAGATGTGAAGATCTAATCTAATGGAAATTATAAAATACTAAAAATAGAAATTGAAGAAGATCTTAGAGGGTAGAAATATATCTTATATTCCCGAGTTTCCAGAATTAATATTGTGAAAATGTCCATATTACAAAAAACAATCTATAGATCCAATGCAATCTCCATCGAAGAGAATCCTGAAATTCATATGGAAGCATAGAAGACCTCAACTAGTGAAAGCAATTTTAAGCAAAAAGAGAAATCTTGAAAAACTGGACACAGAGGCACATACCTATAATCCTAGCTATTTGGAAGGCATAGACTGGAGAATCATGGGCTTGAGGCCAGAGGAAGCTTGTACAACATAACAAGATCCTGTCTCAAAATAAATATAATAATCATAAAATAAAATAAGAAATACTGGAGGTATCACAATAACCAATCTCTAATTATACTATAAAGCCATAGTTGCAAAATTGCATGGTATTGGCAGAAAAACACATATGGAATAGAATAGAGGACTCAGAAACAAACCCACATAGTTACATCCATGTGTGCTAAAAACACACATGGGAGAAATTACAGTCTCTTTAAGAAATGATGCTGGGAAAACTGGATGTCCACAACTAGGAGACTGAAACTTGATTTCTATTTCTCATCCTGTATAAAAACCAACTCAAAATTAATGAACTCCTATTGTGAGACTGGAAACTGAAACTCCTAGAGGAAAACATAAGAGACATACTTAAACATGTAGGTATAGGAAATGAGTTTCTGAGTAGAACTCTACTAGCTCAAAAAATAATATCAAAATTAGATAAATTAGATTATGTCAAACTAAAAGGCTTCTGAACAGTAAATCAATGGGCACAGTGAATAGGCATTGCAGATGATTGGGAAAATCTTTGTCAGGTATTTATCTGACAGAGGATTAAAAGCTAAGAATTCAATTTTTTTTCCCTAGTACTGAGGGTTGAACCCGGGGCTTCATGCTTGCATGCTTTGCAAGTGCTGGACCACTGAGTTCACCCTCAACCCAATTTTTTTTCACTTGTTTGAGACAGGGTCTCACTAAATTATTCAGACTGCCTCTGGTCTCAAACTTGCAATCCTCCTGCCTCACCTCCTGAGTCTCGGGGATTACAGGTGTGTGCTACCACACCCAGCTAGAACTCAAAAATTTAAACACCAAACGGACAGATAATTCTACAAGTAAATGGGCAAATGGAATACATAGGTAATTTTCAAATGAAGAGATACATATAGATAACACATGCATAAAAATGTTCAACGCCTTTAGTCATTTGTTGTTGTTGTTAGGTGCCGTCGAGTCGAGTCCGACTCATAGCAACCCTATGTACAGCAGATCGAAACACTTGCCGATTCTGTGCCAGGCAAACAATCTTATTTATGTTTAAGCCCATTGTTGCAGACACTGTGTCAATCCATCTGGTGGAGGGTTTTCCTCTTTTGCGTTGACCTGCCACTCTTCCGAACATGATGTCCTTCTCCAGGGACTGTTCTCTCCTGACTACTTGTCCGAAATATGTAAGATGCAGTTTGGCCATTTTTGCTTCCAAGGAGCACTCTGGTTGTACTTCTTCTAGGACAGATTTGTTGGTTCTTTTGGCAGTCCATGGTATATTCAATAGACGTCTCCAGCACCACAATTCAAAAGCATCAATTCTTTTTCTGTCTCTCTTGTTCAAAGTCCAGCTTTCACAACCATATGATGCCACTGAAAATACCATGGCATGAGTCAGACGTACCTTTGTCTTCAATGTGACATCTTTGCTTTTCAATACTCTAAAGAGATCCTTTGCCACGGCTTTTGCTAGAGCAATGCGTCTTTGGATTTCTTGACTGCTGCTTCCACGGGTGTTGATTGTAGAGCCAAGCAAAGTAAAATCTTGGACAACCTCAATCTTTTCTCCATTTAATGTGAAGTTGCGTGCTGACCCAGTCATAAGGATTTTTGTTTTGTTGATGTTTAGTCGTAACCCATATTGAAGGCTATGATCTTTGATCTTCAT